>JAEAOA010001694.1:4802500-4867500 GCA_016746295.1 Potamilus streckersoni
CACCATTCAAGTTTGGTGATTCTCAAGTGGTGTTTGATGATGTACCTTGCGATTGCAGGGATACCGTACATTGTGACCTCAGCGATTCAGCACCACATCGTGGTACCCTTGCTACGACTACTGCAATACCTACCATGAAAAGTGATAATGTGCCTGTCTAACCTGACGGATGCGAAAGCAATGCCACTGGCTTTCATTGTCAATGTTATGCTCCACGTGAAACCATGCAAATACCACTCTATGGATGTCATCCATGCCTGAGCAAACTACTGATGATTTCACTGTACCCTCATCTAAAAGAACCTGTGAAAAATATTCTTTCCCTGTGCGTTTGTCTGAATACTGCAACTTTGAAAGTCGTTTCCAAACTTTCCAAGTAAAGTGGTCTAAATATCTGGGAAGACCTACCACCGAAGACTTAGCCAGAGCTGGATTTATCTGCGTGGGAGAAGGTGATAAAGTCAAGTGCTTTAGTTGCGGTGTGTCACTTCATGTGTGGGAACAGAAAGATTCCGCTTACCTGGAACATTCTCAATGGTATCCACACTGTCACTACCTACCTTTAGTGGGACGACCTCAGTAATCTCTTGATTGATACTTTACAAGAAAACATTTGTGGCTTGCTTGTACAGTTAAGAGAACACATTTACCGAGAGTTTATCAAATTACAAGTCAAACGCAAAGAACAGTTCCATCCGTTACGTCACCAATGTTGGAACCACTGGTACCTGTATGCTAGAAGAGAACCGATTCATTTGAAAGTGTTCCAATAGTGAGACATTGATCAACTACCTAAGTGTCAGAAGACTTTGGTTGCTATTTATTCTACTTACATAATGTCCTTACTACAACGAATTCCAGAGGAAGACTTATAAGATTACCAAAATCTTTACGCTATCAAATTTTGTATGATGAGAAAAATTCTGTGCGGCGTGTGGTTGTGTAAACTAGTTACTAAACTATTTGGATGCGTCGACGATGTACGGTCAGTTCTTTGCAAAGAGTTACCTCCAACAAAAAAGAGGGTATAACAATTTGCTACCTTTCCATGACATTTATCATTATGGATCGTTAATTGCGTCGAAGGAAATCAATTACAGTATTCAGACTGTGGCGGATTACTAACACCTTTTACGAAAACCGTATCCAGTGAAACTTGGTCGTCGTGTGGTGTGTGTCTTAGTGACTTACTTTCTGGGATTTTGATTTTTAGCGATTCCTTGTGGGCTCGTTACGATATGTACCTCACAGCATCACAAAAAACATGAGGGTGGAACGCTTAAATGTACATGAGAGACTCATTTTGTTAAAAGCCTTGCGATACTTCTTGACCTCTACGGGAAAAAAAGATTCGTCAACTTTAAGTCACTGAAAATGGGAGGTGTTTTACCCATGGGTCCAATATAAAATTGACCAAGAAGATAAAAGGGACCTCTTGGGTGAAAAGATCTCAGACGTGAACATTGGAATCTAATGGAAGGACGAAAACTGACTTTAGTGCCTTACAAACGATGGATGGAATTGGCAAGAACAACACACTTCACATTCTCAATCCGTATTTGACCGAGCTGCCCCAGTTACAACACGAATAGCAATCGTTGATTGATCACAGAGATTTGTCAGAAACGGAAAAGTCGCAAATGTACGGTCAAGTGTTGCAGGGACTTAAACTATTTCACAAGAAAGCTTAGACAAAACAGCTGCACCGACTCTTAAAGATTTTAAGACCCTGATGAAAAGTTAACACCACCCCAAGTGACCAAGACAGATGCAGCCACACTGATGCTAGAGGAAGAAGACGTACGATAAGTCATTCAAACACCGTCATAGGTCCCACCACTAGTAAGATTACTGCGTCATTGTTGGCTCTTTCCCCCAATCCTCAACGAGAAGAACTCAAAGCTGGGTTAGAAAGATGTCGTCCACCCCTTTTTCGACAGAAGTGAAAAAAGGGAAACCAAAAGTAAAAAAAACGAAAGCAAGACAAAAACCATCCCATTACCGCCACCACCACCACTACCTTCGATTTCTACTCTGGCACGTCGGACACGTAAAGTCATTTACAAACCACCACCTCACCCCAGCCAGACTAGCACCAATGAACAGTGCATTACTTATTTTTAAAAAAGTCCTGATGGTGAATTTGTTAGCCAGCATTTATTACTATCCATCCCATTCCGCGAGATACAAAGAAATTCAGAAATTGTATCGTGCTGCCAAAACTGACTGAAAAAGTGTCCGACCTCAAGTGCAACGATGATTACAAGAACAAGCGACGTACACCTTGCACAAACTCATTCGACGAAAATTTTACAAAAATTGCAACCTAGTGGAGATCATCGATAATCAATAACAAGCAAATCTAGCCGATGTGTGTCAGTTACAATCGTGGCCAAAAATATTTGTTTTTGTGATCGCCGTATTTTCCAAATTAGCATGGGTTGTGCCATTGACTTCCAAATCGAGCACTGAGTTACTGCGAGCCTTAAAACTGGAGTTGAAAAATGTGGTCATCACCCTCATCGATAGCAAACGGATAAAGGCACATAATTTCCAAAAAGAATTAAAGAAGTGAGACATTCATTTTTTACCACCGAGAATAAAAAAATCAATGTTATTCGGAAATACTTTACGCATTAGCACATCCTCAAGTATATCGACGTCTTACCGCACCTGGGAGAGCCTACAACCAATCCTACCATCGGAACATCATATGTGCTCACCAAAAATGACTCCCGAAAACAAGCTGATCGTCTTTGAGCGCCTGTTTGGTACGTTCCCGACTGTAGCTGTCCCCAAGAAAGGTTGAGTGTTGACGACGTGAGGTTGCGTACGGATTGGCAAAACCAAAAGCACTTTCGGCAAAAGTTACTTACCTAAATCCTAAATAAACCACAGAATTGTTTGTGTCACTGGACGAATGTGTGGCGGTCATCCGACCGTCTATTTATTGTAAGACACGAACGGGGATGTGTGAAGATAAACTTTTTACTTGCCAGAGTTACAACATGTAACCAGAAAAGAAGTGGAAGTGTACGATATCGAAAGCATTCTCGATCAAAGAATCCTAAAAGTGGAAAAAACGTCTTTCAAGGAAGTCAAAGTATATTGGAAAGGATATTCTCCCAGTTTTGACTCTTGGATCGACGCTTCGCAAATCATCGACTATAAAAAGACGTTGCCCTTCAACACAGTCTCAACCACCACAGTGACACTCCTTCACCGATTTCTTATCTCAAAGATATACTAAAGCAACCCTTGTGGGTGTGGTGTGGAGGATGTGTGGCTAAAACGCATGTCGTCTTTTTCTGCCAGATTATTCTTGTATATTGTGTGATCTTTGCTGCTATCCCAATTTGAGTTTGCAAGAAGGAGACACACAATTGTGTACCATTTTACTCAGCCCTTGCATCAGTTACCTTCTCCCCAATCCTTCCCTGAAATACTGTAACGGTAACAATGGGAGGCTTGCGACCAGAGTCATTCACCCTCCCAACAGTCACAAAAACAACATTCCTCTTTTAGACACTTCTCTAGCTTCCAAAGACCTCTCGGACAGCAGAACTCTAGAATTATGAATAACCAATTTTACTTGACTTTGCCCTGTGAATGTTCCATGGATGTGTTTTCATACAATAATTTGTGTTGTTTCACTGCCAGAATACCTAAAGCCATCCAATTGAATCACGACGCTCATTGGGAAGTGGCTTTGGTCGAAATGAGTCACCATACACAAATCAAAAATATCACTGAAAATCAAAACACTTTTGATTTCGAAGTTCTAAACGACCAGGTGCAACAATAATTGAGTGAAAACGAAACTGTAGCTGCCTCAATGAAACGACAAGTGTCCCCCGATACTCCATGATACATCCCTATGTTGAAAATTTCTGCAGGCTATTATTTTAGAGGTCAACATCTGGTGGACACGATTGCTGAAACTTTCAATGTTATTAAATAACAGATAGGAAATATGATGCACCAGAAGTTTGGCAAAGCCTTGGACAAAACGAAACGAAGTTTCACGCTCGAGTACCATAATGTGGCTCGTCGCCTGCTGATTAATATTAATTTCGAATGCCAAATGTTGTCCATTATATTTTGTCCTATATTGTTTGACATTTTGGGTGAAGACCTTAAGATGGTCAACGGTTCATTCATGGCAACCATCACCAACAACTTGAATTTTGCGACGTTGTTCCGTTACCCTGGTGAATTAAACCAAGGATTAAATTTGATATTTGTGTACTCTGATGTGGTTGAGTACAACGTGGTGGGACACACATCCGCACCGTTACTGCGAGTCATTCGTTTCAAAGTGGAGTCTACCACGAACAATGACGAGGAATGTGGAAACACCTATTACGTTCACCACAAATTTGTACATCCTCACTATTTCCCCGTCAGTAAGACGTATTTCGATAACGATTTTCTAACGACTTGTAAGTCATGTATCCTGTGTACCGACATTTTTAGGAGATATGTTGAAATCGGTGTTTTGTTCGGTGGCCCCCGTTTTGAAATTCTCGTGAGCACGCATTGAAAGATGCCACTTTGACACAAGGCAAAAAATTCCAAAGAAGAATTCTTGAAAGCAGGCAAGTATGTCTTACTTCAAGCGCGCAAAGACATTTTAGGTCAAAAAGAAACTCCTATAAATTCACTGATCGCTACCCAGTCAGGCATTCCTGCTTCTCTGACACTACAGCAAGGACAAGACAGAGAACGAATAAGGCACCCCTCCAGAAGACTTCACATACACGTAGCTAGAAAGGCCAAAAAAAGAGTATTAGACGTTTCTGATTATTAAATTTATTATTATTATTATTATTATTATTATTATTATTATTATTATTATTATTATTATTATTATTATTATTATTATTATTATTATTACTTAAATGTTTTTGATTATTAAATCGTCGGAGTATTATACGTTTTTGATTAGACGTTTCTGATTATTAAATAACAGATAGGAAATATGATGCACCAGAAGTCTTGCGATTGTTCTATGTCGGAACTGGATATGTTTACCATGACACCCACTATAATGACGATGCAAAAATCTCAACGGGTAGAACTTTTTCCTATCTTTGACGACCTCAGCCCCCATCTAATTTGAAACCAAACGACAGCCCGAAGATTACATCGATCTGAATAGCAGTTACTTGTACCTGAAAGTTAAAGTGATCAAAACGGACGACACCGCTCGGGGATCCGATGATATGTAGCTCATGTCAACAATTTCGTGAATTCCTTGTTTAGCAAAGTGGATGTGAATTTAAAAAACAAACTAAAACTAATCAGCATCAGCATGGATACTTACTCATGCGTGGAAAATTTCTCGTCGTACGGAAAGATGCCAAGAACACTCATCTGAATGCTTGCGAGGAATGGAAACCTGACAAAGCGGGAGAGGACAAGTTTAACGACACAGACCTAACAGCAGTTAATGATCCTCACGATACGGGCTTTAACGACCGTCGAAAGAAAATCATCAGGGACGTGGTTTAGGACTAATGGATCGTTTGCATTTGGACATGTGGTTGCAAGAAAAGTATTTGATCAACAGAGAGGATATCCGCTTGAGAGTGAATCTCATCAGGACTATTTCCATTTGATGGCCAATGCCAACGAGTACAAAGTCATCATGTAAGAGCCTAGACAAATCGTGCGACGCGTGGAAGTGTTACCTAAAGTGGATAACAACAGCCACACTTTGAGTAGAACGATTGCCAAGTATACGATACGACGAGTGGAAGTGAAAGCTTTCACCATTTCCGCTAGACTCCGATCCAAGATAGAAGATCATCTGTTCCGAGGACAGCTACCCAAACGTTTAATCGTTGGTAACGTCAGTAGCGAATCGTTATACTGAGACTCCACTATCAAACCTTTCGAGTTTAATGTCTACAAAGTGTCAAAACGAATGCAATTGCAATGGCAAGACCTTGTGTATCCTTCGAACCTAACTTTGCTCTGAAGAATTACTTGAGATCGTACTTGTCCGTGTACGAAGCCACGGAACAGCTAGGTACCAACACCAGCCACGTCATTTCGTACGATGCAGGAGGCTATGCTTTGTGGGCCTTTGACTTTATTCCAGACCGCAGCGACATGAGACAAGCAAAAATCCAGCCAACTATGTGTGGAACTTTAGTTTGCAGAAGCTCTTTCTGAGACGGTGAACATCATCTTATATGCCGACATCGCTCTAAAAATCAACAGCTTAAGAGAAGTCATTCTAAACTATAATAAGATATAGGAAGACTCGTATACCTCTTTGAACGGTTGAGAATCCTTGGAATTAGAATGGAAGGATATTGTGAAAGCAGAACCAAAAGACAAAGACGAAATGGTGATGGTCATTTCCATATGGTCAGAACAAGAACAATATTTAGTCTCCTGTTTTGCCAAACACCTGGCAGAAACCATTACAGGGTTGACCAAGAAAGATTGCTATGGATAGCAAAACGATCATCCCAGTCAAATTCACTACAATAAATGTCTGATGGTGGGTCAAAAAAAAATTGGACGAGTATCTGTATGACTCTTGGGATATCATCTCGGAAGATGCAGTGTTGCATTAGTGTAATAAAAACTTGCGTGATGATTCCTCCCCTCCACTGACTACTTTAAAGATCCTTCTCATCGAATCTCTCTTGGCACAGAGTACGCTCTGTTACAATTCGCAGCCAACCAAAGGGTCTTAAGGTCAGCAAATAAAGGTCAGCACCACGACCAAAAGCCCAGCCTTAGGGCTAAGCGCCTCCCTGGAGAGCAATGTTACCAAAAGGTAACATCCGGCCAAGGCGGTGAGCCACCAGGGGGGTTAATAGGCCCATGCGCCGGGGCAAAAGTGTCTAGCACTGAGACACGGGTGAGCCCTGCCTCGGAAGGAGGGGAGGCCACTAGCCCTTTTCAGGGCTTTAACCAGTCATAATACACGAAAGTGGACACATGACTATAATAGCAGATCAGACCAGAATCGCGCCATTGTGGTACAACATATTGGTCAAAGTTTGCACTGTGGTCGTGGTTCGGTGCGCTGGTCGGCTGCTTTGGGGTGGTGGTGGCTGGTGGAGAGAGCGGGCGGGTGTCTGGGCTGTGTATTGCTTTGGTGGTTTCTTTTCGTTGTCTCCATGTTCCATTTCATAAAGGTAAAAAGCAAAAAGGCCCAGCACTAGGTCTAAAAGCCTAGCACTAGGGCTAAGAGCCTCCTTGGGAGAGCATTGAGAGCGACATCCAGCCAGGGCCATGTGCTCTCCAAAAAGGGTCACCGCCCAGCCCGGGGCATGATGTGATCCGAAAGGGCATCTGGTTCAACAATGGACTTTAAGTCGTGGAAGCACCAAGTGCAGAAACGATTATAAACACCTTATGGAATGGAAAATCGTGCAATTCAACATTGTATAAAAAATGTCAAGCAATTGTATTAACAAAATGCAGAAGTTGTAAGAAGTGGTGGAGGAAATGTTGGTTAAGTTGAAAGATGGATGTTATGATCCCCACAAAATAAATATGGAGATCAATAATTTAAGAAATGCCAAGGAAAGACTCAGAGAGCTTATAGAAAAAAAGAAGAAGGAGCAGGACAAATATGACAAGGAACAAATGAGAGCTTACAGTACTAAACTTGAAAAAGAAGAGGAGAATGAGAAAAGTAAACGAGTAGACGAAGGAAGAGGATAGGAAAGAAAATGGATAGAAGAAGACAACGGTAATGGATACGATGAGAAGATTGTAGATAACAAGGGAAGAGAGAAATTAGAAAAAGTTAAACCGTCCTTTTCAGTGCCACTCCATTGCCTGAAAATTGTTTATTCTTTCTTGCCTAAAAACATTTTAGTCGATTTTTGTGTGCGATAGATTTATGTTTATAAATATATGTATATGTCCCTAACCCTCTCTGCTACGACAGCGGGTCCCTTGTCTATAGTAATTTACTGGGCTGGTTTGTCAACAGGTCAAGCAGATCGCTGAATCACGAATGTTAGAGCCACGAGGGAGGAGGGTGCTACCAAGTTGAACTGTTGATATCCTGACTTTGTATAACAGCTGAAGAATCATTCTGAATGGTTGGAAGGCATACGCAAGCAGGTAATCCTATATAAAAGTGAGGGCATCCACTCCATAGATCCTCTGATATGAGCGTGTGGATGTCTTTAATGGAAGCCTCTTATTCGGTCTTTTTGCAAACAAGTCCACTAAGTATCTCCCCATAGTTGTAAACGTAACTCTGCCACCGATTGCCACAGGGGCAATTAAATGAGGACTATCGAATTACTCTGGACAGACCATCTGGCACGATATACTTCTTTCCCGGAATATGGCGGACCTGGAGAAGATATGAATCAAGTATATCGCTGGAGACACCAAATTGCCAGGCCTTAACGTTTTTGTCCGAGAAAATCTGATTAAGGCGGAAAGATAGATTATGAGCCGAAATGTCCCGGCTTTGTTTGACACAACAAAAGATCCATAAAAGAAAACAAAAGACGTAATTTTTCACCCTTTTGACTGCACCCGTATATAGGAAGTTGATCCTTGAATGAGCCAGTTTGATCTGGTGAAAGAAAATGTGGATAGTGGAGGAAGTCCGGAAACGAAGCAAATAGTCGTCCTTTTTGGTGTAGTGGACAAATATCGTTAGAGAGATCCGACAGCAGGAAAGGTAGCAGACCTTTCCTTGGGTCATCCTATATATCATTTAGCGAAGATTGGTTGAGAGGGGGCATTGAACAACGACTGTTTATGAGACTATTTGGCTGCAGATGCTTTAAAAATGTGGGGAAAAGTTCCAAAGGGTGGTAAGGAAAATCGCTCTTAATAGCTTGCTTCGATGGGTCATGATTTGCCTCTTGGGACCGATGTTGTTCCCTCAGTTCTGTGTGACTATGAAGGGGATGAGGCTTCCAATAATAGTCTCTGACACAAGGAAAGCAGATCTTAGGGGAGGGGGTGTGCTGTAATACTTTGTAATTATTTCAAGCAGTGTCCATGCAAAAGTCTAAGCTTACCTAGAAAAGGCTTGTCTAGACGTTTTCTTTCCACCCCTAGCAGTGTTTTTAGTAGACAGCTGAACTGCTGATAGGGACAATGACTTCTCCTTGAAAGGACCGAAAGAGGCAGCCCCTAAAAGGTCGATGACGAAAGTTCGTGCTTCTAGCTCTAAAGCATACAAAGTTCTAACCAGAAGAAACGAGGTGTATAAGTGGCCAAGCTGGTGTGTGAACATTATATCTAGATGCAGAAACCATTGATTAAAGATTATAAAAAAGAAACAGGTTAACCTTTCTGCTGCTAGGCGAACTCTTGCCCACGGAAAAACATCTATGTGAGTTCCCTGACCATAATAGAACGCGTGTGCAACAAAATGTATGGATGCGATGCTGACCCAGACTGTCTCTCTAGACTAGACAGACATTTTCTGTCCAAGTGCCCAAACTCTGTAAAAATAAGTGTCGGGGAAAGAGTTGGTCAGCAACATTTTAACGCCTAATCGAACGACTATTCTTTCTCTTCTTCCGACACCAGACTAGACAGGTGGAAAGAGGCTGGATATATGGATGAAAGGGAAGGGATTATCTCAACCGATTCCTCGGCGAACTCCTTGATTTCACCAATATAGAAACAACGTCCTCATTCGTCTTCTGTCCTAAGGAAAAACATGACTGTATCTTTCTTCGGCCAGGAAGACATCGATATAGTGTTGTTCTTATTCCCAGACTGTCATGGGGAAGGGACTGACCTTACAAGTAGATTTTCTAGGCGAGTGAGAATGCTACTCCTCCTTCTCATGGGAGATTCGAGACCCTTTGTTCTCTTCCCCGGCCAAACAGGGTCCCCATATCCCGTTGGGACTATAAAGGAACACAAGGAGGCGGACACTGATTTAATACCCCTCCTAGTCAGATGAGTATAGACCGACTCAATATCCTCAACGAGATAAACCGAAGACATTACACAAATTTGCAATGCTGTGTTGTTGATACAGTAAAAAAGTTACAGATATTCAGTTTTTGGTCATCATTTGGAACCTTCTTGATGAGACAATTATTGGAAAAAGGACAGTTGATAGCTTTCGAAAACAAACTTCTCACACATCGCTGCTAAATATACAACCACTATTATGGTTCATGTTGTCCCACTCCATGAGTATCAATCCGCTTTTTTGATGTGTTAGCAAATATAAAATAAAATTTTATCAAACTTCGTACGAATACAGTCATTATTTTGACTAAATACGCAATTCGAAGCTAAATTTGTAAAATGTTGCTGTCCCAAAATTATTTTAAAAAATTGGAACTTTTTTGCATTAATGTAGTAATGCAGTTGTTAATAGCACAGACGCAGACTGGGAACAAAACATTCAAATCGACGGCTATTTCCTTCAGAAATATTTTGTTATAAAAAAAAAATGACATCTACATTTCTTGAATAGATACAAGGATATAGTTCCGTATATCTTCTGCTAAAGCGCAGATATCCTCTGTATATGAACTTCTCTTACAGACTGATATTTATCTACGTGCAATACAGCTCTGTCAAAGATTTATCAAGTGCTTTCACTTATAATATGTCCAAAAAGTTAGTATCTAACATGTCGAACAATCGTTCGATCGCACCCTCCATTTCGACACCATAGGTATTGTTCTATGGAAAATTGTATGTATTCAGCATCCTCCTTCTCTTCCTGTGTCAGCCCTTTTCTAAGCCTGATAGTTTAGTGTCGCTGAAATTTACCAGAAACAAACTGACGGATTCTTCGATGATGACATTATTTTCAAGTACGGTTCAATGTCATTTAAAACTCCGTATAAGTCTTGGTTGCTAATACCGTAAAATCTGTACTATTGTTTCTCCTCAAATAATTGCTATGTTTCCATTTTGATTATTAATACGTCTCAGAGTTTTACCACATTAAAATTCATTTAAAAAGCTCTCCATTTTGTTTCCTTTTTTCAGATCTTTACATTTAATCATTTTTGTTAATAGCTTTCTTTGGAGTTGATTGATCAAGAATAAAAATGTGCGTCATTGACTTATTCACCTAACTAAATTCATTTTATTTGACTGCATTTCATTGCAAGCTTTTGCTTCGTGCATTACTTGCATTTGGCATTCCTCTTCCTGTATTACGTCAAAATGGCAGAATTCCTCTACCTAAATTACGCCAATCAGCAGGTTCTTCATCATACCTTAATCAATTGGCAGGTTTCCTCTTTATGTATAACATCAATTGGCAGATTTCCTGTTTATGAATTACGCTAAATGGCAGGTTTTCGCATCATGTACAATCATGCATTGCGTCCATTGGCAGGTTTCCTCTTTATATATTGCAGCCATTATTAGGTTTCCTCTTCAAAAATTACGCCAATTAGCAGGTTTCCTCGACCATTTAAAATTTAAAAGTGGTTTCGGTTGTTTCGTCCCTTTTTGTATG
This sequence comes from Potamilus streckersoni, assembly GCA_016746295.1. Taxonomy (NCBI): domain Eukaryota; kingdom Metazoa; phylum Mollusca; class Bivalvia; order Unionida; family Unionidae; genus Potamilus; species Potamilus streckersoni. Next base: position 4,813,947 of record JAEAOA010001694.1, read on the forward strand.
CATCTCTGATGACGTGTTTGCTGTTTACACGTTTTATCCCTTCGACTGTCCAACTCATAAGGACTGGCCTCTAGTTGGATCAAAGCTATTATGAGTTACTTATTTTACAAATAAGATATGTAGCAATAAACCAAATGAGTAGCTCTCTTGTTCTTGTTATGAAATTAATACAGTTTTCACAAATGTTGTCTCTCTTTTCTTCCAATAAGAGTTCTTAACATTTCTCCTTGCACAGAAATTTTGATTGTTGTTGTTGTTGGGCTTAACGCCATTTTTCAGCACACGATAGGCTATTCATGGCGGCCAGTATTAATGGTGGAGGAAGAAACCGGGAAATCACCGGAAAGAACCACCGACCCACGAGAAGCTACTGGCAAGCTTTCTCACATATCCACATTCTCCGAATCTTAGACTCGAACACACGCAGAGGTGAGATGGCAGTGATCCGTAACGGACAGCGCTTTAGACCACTCGGCCACTCGCCCCCCCCCCGAAATTTTGATATTTATTATTTCATATTTAAAAATAAACGTCTTGAAGAAATAAAGAAAAAAGTGGGACTGAACATAACTTTCTTAATATTCCATATATTGAGACAAGATAGATAAATTAGTATTTAAAAATTATTTTTACATAAAATTGCCATAGGAAGCTTTTAATTTTTTTTTTTGTAAAACTGAGGAATATCTAAGAAAAGGAATGGGATACAGTTTGTTCCTTGCTGACACATGTGTATCTGTCATATCACGTTTCAGTACATTACATGCCATTTCTATCCGACTTAAATGGTCTGAATAATCATATACATACCAGTACTGCGTCATAGGAACTACATTTACCACATCAACTCGAAAATACGAATGTACTAAAATCATTATACCTTCAAATTCTTTATACGTTAATTTTTTTTATTTTATTGGTTTTTTTTTAAAAAAAAAAACGGTGAGCAACACGTTTAATTCTAACGAACATTTTATGCTTACAAGAACTTTATTAGGTTCTTTTAAACAATGAGAGAACATTAAATGCTTTGTTATCGCTTTTACGTTTTTCTCGTTGGTTTGTTTACAGATTTTGACAAGGGAGTTTTGAAAAATAACAAGAGAAGTAACTTAAGCAAGCAGCATAACCAGCACGGTACGATTATCTCTCTTGACCATTATTGCTTTTGTAGTAGGAAAGCACGTTGTCCAGTGATAATTCGCTGAAATCAGTCAGACTGTAAACTATTTGCTTGCGGTATACGGCTCACTCGTTTGTTCTGAATGGTTGACAACATATTTGTATTTTGGATTTCGTTCGTTTTCTCCAGTTTTCAACTTAATAGACCGCTCATGTGACTTAGGTGGTTTGGGCGTTCGCATTGAATGCAGAAGGATGCTGGTTCGAATCATGGTCGAGTCACACCAAAGATTTATAAATATGATAAAGCAACTGCTTTGCTTAGCGCTCAGCGTTAAGAAGTTATTGTTAGAACACAAACCTGGTGTAAGGAAAATGTGGCTAGAGTGTCCGCCTCGGATGCGGGAGGTCGCGGGATTGAGCCCAGGAACCCAGACCGAGTCATTACCAAAGACTTATACTAACAGCTGCCTCACTGGCTGCTCAGCATTAAGAGGTTAGTGTTAGAACTGATCTGCCTGGTGTCAGGATAATGTGACTGGGTGGAACATCATGCTACATGACTGCGGCATGATTCTCCAATGCTAGACATCGCTATCAACTCACACACTGCAGAAATTTAAATCACACACATGCGCGCGCGTATCCGGCCTTTGTCTTGTAAGATACTTTGTGTGAATTTTTTCTTTTATTATTGTTTTATCATGTTGGTGGATAAATCTGTTTTAAAACATGTATGCAAATAGTGTAATCCTCAATGTTTGTCTAAACAACGTTGGTATTAAGTACTTCTACATTCGATATCACACTCATTTCAGTCATTTATTTTAATAATATTTAGTGTTTCAGTAGAAAAAGTACTGTCAGATTATTGACCACTAACAAAGTAACGCCACCACTGATGTTTTGGTTTTACGTGTTTTTCTATTAGTTTGTGGTGGGTAGGTGGTTGACTTTTGTTTTTATTGCAATTGTTGATAGTTTTGCGCCAATAGTAAGGTTTCTTGAACTGTACAGTAGGTGCGTTAGAGTAGAGGGCTAACGAATGGGCAGCACTTTATCGCCAATTACCCCCACCTACCTGAACTGTCCTGTGAACTGAATTGACCTTCAGTCATTGATTTTATTTACCAGTATTCAGTAAATTCATGAACAATTAGATTAAAATAAATCACACTTATCTGCTGTAATTTTGCCTATGATATTAGCCTTTATGTAATGTTTGTGACCGGTGTCAAAATACAGTGTGTTATGTATTGATAATTACAAAATCAGGTCATCGCTGTCATTCAACCAATCAAACATCCCTATCTGCCTCATTCGAGAAGGTGACTGACCCTGTTTTTATCCTTAAAGACATTTGTCTTTGATAGCAAAGAAAATCCTTCTAGCCTATTACTTTTATTTTTAAACTAAATATGTATAACTATTACCATTTATTCCCAGTGTTTTCCCAGATTAATATATGTGATGACGAAATCAGACTCCTGTAAGCCAAGATAAAAGATAAGACCTGAGTAAATTAAATATTTTCACCTACCGGATATAGGCGTCAAGCCTTTTTATATCCCGAATGTAAAAATTATCAATATATATATATATATATATATATATATATATATATATATATATATATATATATATATATATATATATATATATATATATATATATATATATATATATATATATATATATATGCATAAGTATGTTTCATATACCTCCATTTCACAAGCTATCGGGGTTTAATTTGTTTGGTGGGAGACCTTTGTATAATATTATGTTTTTAAAACTTCAGCTTGCAGAGACTTTTCATGACCATGTGACTGACTTGATAAGGGTTGAATAGAGTGCTGATTCATTGTAATGTACTCACAATTTCCAAGGGAATAACATTAACAGGGTCAATGACTATGAGTCCCCCTTCCAAGCGAATACCATCAACAGGTTTCCTGACTATGACTCTCACTTCTCGGGAGTTCCATCAACAGGGTCCATGACCTTGACTCCTCCTTCTCAGGAAATGCCATCAACAGGGTCCATGACTATAACTCCCACCCCCAGGGAATAACTTTAACATGATCATTGACTATGACTCCTCCTCCCAGGGAATACCTTTAAGAGTAGTAATGACTATGACTCCTCCTTTCTTGGAAATATCATCAACAGGGTCCATAAACTTGACTGACCCTTCCCAGGGAACACCCTCAACAGAGTCCATGACTATGACTCCCCCTCCCAGGGAATACCCTCAACAGGATCTATAACTATGACTCCTTGGTCCCAGGGAATATCATCAACAGGGTCATTGACCATGACTCCACCTTCCTAGGAAATATCAACAGGGCAATGACTATGACCCCACCCCTTCCCAGGGCATAACTTTGAATTTACATGACGTCTATCTCTCGATCATTTTCCCGCAGTGATATGCTTTGAAATGGACATCAAATGTATAGTCGAATGATGAATTATCACAGGCTCAATGTTATCGTGGCAAAAAGGGGTTTCCCGAGGTATTTTAAATAAGCGACGCCTGACAGATATTCACCTATGTCAAGTTGCAGAAAAGAGGTACGCAAATCTATCAGAAAACAATTTCATAAAAGAGTCAACATATTTTTTAAGTCTGCATTGAAATACCTAGAACAGCAATTTTTGGTAAAGTGCATGAAATTTCATTGATCACTGTACAAAACTACAATCGAACTTGTTATATCTACATCAGTCTTGACTACAAATATGCTCAGTGCGTCTGCTGCAGTTTGATGCTTATAGGTCATATACTCGTGGTGATCTACAAGACAAAACAGGGCTGCTCATGAAAATCGATTATATGGTACCTAATAAGAACCAAAATTGACAAAACATATACAATGATCCTGCGATTCATAAATACTTAATAATACTTTGCTGTTTCCAATTGTTTTTTTTTAAATAAATAAATAAATAAATAAATAAATATATATATATATATATATATATATATATATATATATATATATATATATATATATATATATATATATATATATACTTTACAGAGTTATATTCTTTATGTCTTTTAGAATCAACATGTGAAGAAATCAAGTCGACGGGTTTTACAGATGTATATATAGTGCATTTAATGCAACTCTTGCAGGCATGTCTGTGTACCATGCGGCTATAGTCTTTTGGTTGAACCGGCCCCCTCCACACAACAAATTACAAAGAAACAAAAAGCACACGAGATAAAACATGCACATAACTTAGTTAATTTATTGATTTATAATTTCAAACCTGATTATGCCCGGGGGAGGGACCTAATAATCATATCAGTGTAAATGACGAACATGCTCGCCAGTCATTTCCAGTTCCTGGACAAATCCATTTTCAGCGAAGGGGTGTAAGCACGACTACACACAGAAGGAAAATGCCAAGTCGGCTGCTTCCGTTATTTAAAATATCGAACAGTCAAACGTAAAGAATGGCTAGAAAAAAATTGCCTTTCACTTGGATTTAACAAGCGGTGCAATTTATATGTTCTTTTGCGCAAAGAGATATAGCCCTAAACTCTCAGTGTTATGGTAAGTTACGGAATTATTGGGCAGTTACCAAAGCTACGTCACAATGTTGTCTGATGAAAAGAGACTTGCTTATAGTGTACCCAAGAATGGCAAGAAAAAAATTGCCTTTCACATGGATTTAACAAGCGGTGCAATTTATATGTTCATGTGCGCAAAGAGATATAGCCCTAAATTCTCAGTGTTATGGTAAGTTACGTAATTATCGGGCAGTTACCGAAGCTACTTCACAATGTTGTCTGATGAAAAGAGACTTGCTGATAGTGTACGCAATATGGCACTACGCTAGTATGACAAGTCCGTTAAGCACGAAAAGCGCAAAGGGTGCCAGTGTTAGGGCCACTCTGGTCACAATCAGGTTAGAAATTATAAATCAATGAATCAAGTGTCCAAGTTCTGTGCACTTTTTATCACATTAAATTTTTCCGTTATTAAAATCGGTAGGGGGTAAAAAAAAATCGTCAGACTACCGGCACATTGGTGTGCCAGTTTCAGCCCTTAGAGATACTACTAGAGGACAAGTATTCGTCGAGAGAATTTTCAGTGATAATGAAGAATATCAACTTGTAAATCATCTCAAGTATATGGCTGAGATCGGATATGGATACACCAAGGCGAATGTGCAGTACCTTGCAACAGATTATGCAGTTCCTTGTAAAAAAAAAAATCAAAGTGAAAGACCATTGAGCGAATGCTAGTTATACTGGTTTACGTATAGGTGGTCAGATGTAAAACTTACCAAGCCACAGAAACTATCCATCCTGCAAGCAAAATGTCCTCGAAGGGAAGTACTAAACCGCTGTTATAAGGAGCTATCATCTATCCTTACAGTTAACAATTTAAGACTAAGGCGAGATAAAATATTCATCTCCAAGAGTTGTATGTAGTAAGGATAGTCAAGAACATGCAGTGGTATCAACAAGATGACAAAATGTAACCATTGTTGGGTGTGGTAATGCGATGTCAGATAGCGGTTGGTCCAACTCAACCATATTTCATTATTACATCGCCAAAGGCTTTGCGAAGCATAGTGAAATAGCTGATGAAAATAAATCTCATATTGGATGATGGTCATAAGTCACAAATATCTTTAAATCTTCTTGGTATTGCTATTTTTTTATTAAACTATATGAATGTCCATAATTTTATTTACGCATTAAGACCCGCTATTCCATAGCACTCCGGTATCATCGAAATTATGAAGTAGTTTGATATTTTGTTTACAACAGATACAGTGTATGAGGCCATTTTGTTTTAGGAAAAGTCAATGTTGACATGCCATTACCTGTTGAAATTATATGTACAGGTACAACAGTACCTTTCTAGACAAGTTAGTATAAATGATAAAGTTTTTGTCACAGTGGCAGTTACATATGTTGCAAAGAAAATTCGTACTTATCTATATAGCGACAATTATAACCGATGCGTTTCTTCACCCAATTCATTACCTGGCCACCATTTTGCAAATGTCCATATCGATAAAACAAAAGTTACGTCACATCTGGAAGTTTCTTGATGACAGTTAATGTGCAAAGCATTCAATAATCATGATTGAATAGACTTTATTTTTAACTATATGAGTTTTAAATATTAGAACAAAAAAATATAATACTTTAAGATGAGTAAATGCGCCTACAAGACTAAACTGGCAAACACTAGAATGAACAGAAAGTGGCTGTTTTGAGGGTGACAGGTGATGAAGATACTTATTGATACGATGTCTATTATTACGGACATTAATTCGTCAGCTTATTTAATGTACTGAAGAATCATTTGAAGCTCAGAAAGTTTCATGCAAGTAGGGTCCGGCATCAGCTTACGGATGATCAAAACCAGACTCGGATTCATCGCCAAACAGGAAATAATGAGCTAAAGATGTTTGAAAGAGATTGTCGCATATGATGAAGCGTGGACTTTTCTAAACACAATTTTTTAGGAAAAAATAAAATGGAGAAAATAAACAGAGACGACAGATTGCACAACGCAGTCGGACTATCGTCAACAATTTAATAGGCATTATTTTTCGATGTGATATGGGGCTTCCCGAAAAATCTGATATGTTTACAATCGGCCATGTTCGTATACCACCAAAAAATTTAAGTCCCGTAAACAGTTTAAGTCGTATATCATCAGCATGTTTAAGTCTCATGAATGGCTTAAGTCATATATCATCAGCACAGTAAGTCTCGTAAACGATTTAAGTCGTATATCGTCAACACATTTAAGTGTCGTAAATGATTTAAGTCATCATCAAATTTAAATCTCGTACATAGCTCAAGTCGTATGTCGTCAACACATTTGAGTCTCGTAAATGATTTAAGTCGTATATTGTCAACACATTTAAGTGTCGTAAATGGTTTAAGTCATCAGCAAATCTCGTACATAGCTCAAGTCGTATGTTGTCAACACATTTGAGTCTCGTAAACGATTTAAGTCGTATATCGTCAACACATTTAAGTGTCGTAAATGATTTAAGTCACCATCAAATTTAAATCTCGTACATAGCTCAAGTCGTATGTCGTCAACACATTTGAGTTTCGTAAATGATTTAAGTCGTATATCGTCAACACATTTAAGTGTCGTAAATGGTTTAAGTCGTCTATCATCAGCAGATATAAGTCCCGTAAATGGTTTAAGAAAACTATTAATCTGCCATTTAAAACTTTTCTATGAAGTGGTATACTTATTGTATTGTTATTACTTTTTGATCCGATGAGGAATGAATCCCGTTGCAGATAAGTAAGATTATGCATTAAATAACACGGTAAACAAAAGCTAAAGGTGACACTGTCACACTAATCTGCAAGAGGGCGATGCGTCACTTGTCTGCTTGAGGTGATACTTGATGCAACGCTGTCACACCTATCTGCTTAATGTGACGCTGTCACAATTGTCTGCTTGATGTGACATGTTCACACTTGTCTGCGTGAGGTGATGCTGTCACACTTATCTGCTTGATGTGATATTTTCACACTTGTCTGCGTGAGGTGACGCTCTCACATTATCTGCTTGAGGTGGCGCTGTCACACTTGTCTGCTTGAGGTGGCACTGTCACACTTGTCTGCTTAAGGTGGCGCTGTCACACTTGTCTGCTTGAGGTCAGTGCCATCTTAAGACATGGGCACACTGGGCAGTTGCCCAGAGCTTCACGCTTCTAGGGGCATCATGCTGTCCATATTGCTAATGAATAGTAGGGCCGATATGAGGCCCTAGTACATTGCTTTGCCCGAAGCTTACAATGTTGTTATGACGGCACTGCTTGTGTTGATATTGTCAGACTTATCTGCCTGAGGTGACACTGCTCCACTTGTCTTCTGCTGGTGGCATAGTCAAACGTATCTGCTCGAGGTGACGCTGTCACGCTTGACTTTATGTGATATTAGTAGTATATAGGGGTACTTTAGCATCAATTGGGACTTTATGGTAAAAGGTGTGGCGACACTTTGGCGTCAAGGGGAATTTAACATAGGAAACATTGGGGATGTATAGGGTCAACAAATATTGGGCCTGCATAGCGGCAAAACTAGCGGGTCTGTTGAGTGACAAGGGAAATTGAACAGGTAGGGTGACGTCAAAGTAATCGACACTTATAACAATGTTGAAATGCCTAACCTGAATATGCGCAGCTAATCAAAGGAGTGACAAATACAATAGAGAGACAGAGACATAGATAACACCACAGAGAATGGGGCATATATATGCCAAAGAAAGACTCACACACAGAATAGAGACTCCAAAAGATATGACTTTTTTATGGATACAAAATATTTAATCAAATATATACATGGGGTTTACGTCCTGTGATTTGGCCTAAGCATTATTCATTTAATACATAAACATTTAGACATTAAACAAACATATTTACAAGTTATCTATTTCTTGGTTCTGGAAAAAAAATACTTTACAAATTGAAGTTCATGTCTTCAAAAGAAACATATACAACTTATATACTTTCCATTAACTAAAAATAAGTAACAAACAATCGAATTAGACAAAGTTCGTGCTTTTCTCTATATCCGTCGCGTTTTATAAATCTGTCTACTACTTGTGTCCCAGCGTAGATGTTTTCCATCACATACTCCCACTCATTCTTAAATCTGCTGTTACGTCCATTGTGCTAGGTACATTTAATAATAAGTAGATTAATGGTAGTTATTGTCTTCTTCCATGGAGGTACAACGTCTGCCATGTGAATGATCACTTTTCATCGGTGATATCAAATTTTATCTCATCGTCTGCATCGTCGAAGTAATAGCCAATATTTTGGAAGAAGTTATTCTACAGGTGTTCTAAATCCGAGAGTTTAAACTGTCGTGATACATAGATAGGCTCAAACGACCTCGATTTTTCACTTGACACTTGAGTTCCTCTAACAGTGAGTCAAATATGTCCGTAATGAAACCGCTTCTTCGGCTTCACTGTGTAGGTGCAAGTTGTCGTCCTAAATTTTCTCGAAGTTGCCGTCTAAGTCATTTGGATGCTAAAATACTCCTTTAAGTTTATTGAATCTTTTTCTTTCTTGGACGCGCTTTGCTGTTACGGTATGGTGGTGAAAGAAGTCAATGATGTTTGTGCCTTACCTTTTTTCATCTGCGTAGAGTGATTCATCTTTCTCGGTGTTTTTCCTCGCAATGAAGTGTCGTTCTTGGAAGTTGTCCCGTTTTATACTGGGTGATATCAGCATGTCCATAAGGTAAAGTCTTGTGGTTTGGAAGTCGCACTGGTTTCACATAGTTTGTCATGGCGTTAGTAAATAAACAACTAAGATGTACTGCATTGGTGATGTGATCCTCACAACATTGCACTCGAGTGTTTCGTTAGACTTGAGTCTGACGCTCGATACTTGCAGTTTGAAAGTATTCATCATTCTCTCTTGGTGACTGTAGTGTCCCAAGTACAGAGCTTTGAACAAATCCACATTAACCCACGTTCCCTTCAGTACGCGTTCTTCCTGAGTGTGCTGACAAAGTCGGTCTTGGTTGCACGTTTCGGCACGTGTACGGCACACGGGCCACATAAGTTTTGCTTGGTAGTGATGTGGTAAAACTGGATAATACAAATTTGTGGGAAGCAAGACTTTGCACCTGATAGTATTGTCTAATGTTGTCAGCAATTTTGAGTGCCTCGCGGAAAAATGACAATATTTGCACACACGCGGATACAGAGAATACACGTACAAGTATTTGATTTTTTATCCTTTCTCTGAGTCAGCTTGGTACAGCAAACAGGTGGCATTTGTCCTACCTCCGTACAAACTGTTCCGTGGGTTCAGTGGGTCCACCAGCTTGTAACTTTCCACGAAGCGTTTAAACTTTGGATCGGTTTTCAATCGGTGATCATGAATGTGTTCATACATTTCTTGCAATTGGTATCCTTTCTCTTCTACCTTCAATCGTCGCTGACAAGTAGCTTCGTACAAGCCTTCCATGGTCAGTTGTAAAAACTGGTTTTTAGTGTCACGTTGAGGGTAGCAGAAAAAATCCGTGAAGTAATCACCCGTTAAACTCGTACACGATCTGAGGGTTTTCTAAGCCTCAACCATCCACAGAATACCTTCCGATGGTCTTTTCGCCTTCTCTATTGCAGGCATTTTGGATCCATTTGTCTTCCTTGTCGCACAAGTACTGTAGCCAGCGAGGAAATGAATTTGGCAACGTTTAAAATGACTTTAGAACATTAGGCATTTTGTTCCGCATAGTATCTAAAAAGAAATTGCCCATTATATCCCGAGAAATTGTGAGTCATAACCGTGGCATGGCGATGACAATCTCCGTAACGTTTGAGGTCATCTTGATTCTATGTCTCATATATATATATATATATATATATATATATATATATATATATATATATATATATATATATATATATATATATATATATATATATATATATATATAAGATCCATTGGGCAAAATCGGCAAATGTGTTTGATCCACGAAAGTTATTTTTACGTCCTCCAAGAATCTCGATACAGTGAGGGAATGAGTAAAGATAAGCTCTTAGATGCACTTCTCACACGCTCGGCGAGCCACGCAGAAATTAAGAATGTGAATGCCAGTCTCTTGCATGCATTGTAAAAGATGAAATTGCCTTCCTATGGTCATTGTCTGCTTATTCATTTTAGATTGGTATTTTTGAATGTATCATTTATGTTCCAAGTCCATGATTCGGAGAAAAATGTAACATCGTTTCTTTCCTGAAGAGACGTGAGTCTTGGCAATATTGGTACGCATGACTTTTCAACAAGTAGGGCAAGTAGGGCACAATCTCATTAGCTGACAAGCATATTTGTTCAGTCAACTTTGAGTCTTCCAATATTGATGGTAACAGGTTGGACTGACAAAAATGCGCTGACCAGCTGGGCAATGCACTCGTTCTTCTCCTTCATCCAGACAGGCTGTAGAGCCTATTTATATATTTGAATAATGTTTTGTACCCATACAAAAGTCTTTTCTTTTGGAGTTTCTATTCTGTATGTGAGTCTTTCTTTGGAACATCTCTGTCAATTTTGTGTGGTGTTATCTATATGTTTATCTATGTCTATATCTCTATTGTATATGTCCCTCCCTTGAATAGCTGCGTATTCAGTTTAGGCACTTGCAACATTTTTATAAGTGTCAAGTACTCTGACGTCACCCTACCTGTTCCATGTCCCTTGTTGCTCAACAGACCCACTATTTTTTGCCGCTATACAGGCCCAATATTAATTGAGGCTATACAGGCCCAATTTTCATCATGTCAAATTTCCCTTGACGCCAAAGTTCCGCGACACTTTTTTGACATGGAAGTCCCATTCACACTAAAGTGGCCCCATATACTACTGATATTTCAAACTTGTCAGCTTTAGGTGACGCATTGACGCTTGTTTGATTTGAGGTGATATTGTCAAATTTGTCTGCTTGTGGTGACACTGTTACTATTGCCTGCTAGAAGTCACACTGTCACACTTTTCTGCATTTATATTACTCATCTCTTTACTATTTGTAAGTTAAAATTCGAAGTTTTTTGTAAACCTGTAAAAAAAAATGCATATTTACATATTCATAAACCAATAACTGTAATAAATATAGGTTGCAAATTAGTTTTAAATCGTTAATGACACGTTTTCAAATCCATGTTAACATATTCATAAAGCATAGCCTGCGACAAATATGGATTGTAAATGACTCAATCGTTTAAGACGCATTTTCTAATCTTTGTCAATGATATATCGACTATTGATTCTTCGCTCTCCTCCGTATCAAAATTACACATTCGTATTAGCAAAGTATGAATATGAATTGGGTTATAGGAAAACAAATACATATTCATTAAAATAATATATTTTTAAGTATATCGCAGTCTCTTAGATCCATGCTCTAATTTCTCTCTATTATGATTCAAAACAGATCTTAAGGTTATACATGTTCTACATGAAAATAATAGAGACACGCAATTGCACCTTTCCGATTTATGAAAGTGGTACACTGTATTTGGAACAAACGATAATTCTCTTTAACACGAGATGCCGTGCTTCATCTGAGAAGCCACTAAAGTTTGCGAACAGGTATAGTTAAAGGTCCACCAAATATTAATTGGTATCGGTCTATGTGAGGTCTCCTCGTTGGACTAAAGAGATTTGATTTCATCACATTGCTCCCGGTGTTTCTTGGAGAGTTCATATTTCCTCGGCATGATATAACCAATAATCGGTTAAATTTCAAAGTACTTGGAATATACTTGAAAGACGTAAAAGACCAGTCTGCATAGACACAAGGCTAACCATACTAGTAGTAACAACAACCATAGGAGCGATAACACCAATAGCAATAACATTTGCAGAAGAGCTAAAAAAACAGCAACACCAAACCCGCGGACAGGATTTCTCTATCAGGACCCTATGAATTACGAATTGTGACGGCAGTCGTCTCCTTGGCTGCTGTGGGCCTCCGGATTTTGGTCCTACCCTGTCCGCGACCCTGGCAACAACAACAACATTAACAACAACTTTATTTCCTTCCTCGCCCGCATTTGATCCTCATTCCTATCCTTTAGCATATTAGGAATTGGGAATTCCAGAAATAGGAATGTTTCTATTTAGAAAAAGGCGAAGCCTAGCTGTCCCACATAACTCCGAGTTTGCAGCGAACGCATATATCTTGTGGCCTGAAGGACATTTTGACCTTGGACCATAAATTTGGATTTTATATGCATCACATGACCTCAGTCCGACTAGAATCTGCAGTGACTTACGTAGGACAATAGAGATCTGACTTTAACGGATTGCACATAACCCCAAGTAAAATTCTTGCTAAGACACATTTCGAACATTGTGTTTTAAAAAGAAATAAAGTATTTCCTAGAAAAATTAAATTTGCAAGAATTTGCAAGATTTTTTAAAAAGAACTAAACATAATGAAAATAATAAATAAAGACAATTATCGTCATCTAAATGTAATAGACACCTGTGCTCCCAATGTGCAAACATAAGAGAAAATGGTTCTTTTAGTAGCACTAATACAAAAGAGACATTTTTTCTACGTTATAACACTAACTGCGAATCAACCGCTCCAGTGGCCTAGTGGTTAGATCGTCGGCATCGAATGCGGGTGGTCGTGGGTTCGATCCCCGGTCGAGTCATACCAAAGACTTACAAAAAGGTTATTAACCGCTCCCTCGCTTGACGCTCAGCATTAAGAGGTTAGTGTTAGGACTGATCGGCTTGGTGTCAGGATAATGTGACTGGGTGGGTGATCATGCTACATGTCTGCGGTATGATGCCCCAGTGCTAGACATCACTATAAACTGCCACACTGCAGACATCGTAGCGATATGACTGAAAAATTGTTAAAGCTACGTTAAAAATCATAATCACATCACATCCAACTGCGAATCAACTGACATGATTTGTTTTAAAATCTGTAAAAAGAAATTGCAATATGATGGACAAACACTTCAACAAGTTTCTAAAAGAAGGAATAAACATCGCTTTCATATAAAAAATTATAAATATCCTCAGTTTTCCTCTAATATTTCTACACATTTTAATACCAATAATCACTGTCTACTCGATTTTTCTTTCATGCCAATAGATATTGTGCATGGAGACATGAATAGACTCATAAAAGAGACTTATTGGATTCATAAATTAGATACTTTGTATCCTAATGGCCTTAATAACAATGCATTATATAAAATTGTATAATTTTCTTTTCAATTGTTAAATTGTATATCCTTTATAACAATATAATTGTATGCATGACTGTTGGCCTCTATTTTATTTTAGTATTTTACTAGAAAATTTAAGAAATTCAGGCTGTCAGTGAAACTTTCCAAAAATGTCAAATAATAATTTTGGTTTTAAAAAAAACAGTCCAATGGAAGCAGTTCTTATGTTTTGTTTTGCATTGATTAAAATAAAACAACGTTTTTTGTCTACATATCAAAATATATATTGCAAGATCAAAGTTAATGTTGAAGAACGCGCTAACTCTATCTTGACAAGTAAGCACAAATTATCTCCCTTAGACCGGTAATACCTTATGTACCACAACATTCAGCTGTTGGGTTGTTTTATATCCTGTAAAATATACCAATAGTCTCGATGATCGCTGAGACCGTTGCTATCATTCTCTTAAATTCCTTAAAACTGTACTCTCTTCAAAATTTTGAAATTGCTAATACAAACACAATGCATCTGGTATACTCTCTTTCTCTCGGGTCACGTGGATCCATTGCACACGCGCATGGACGATTTGTGGACCAAACAGGTTGGGCACTGCAAGTGACAAACATTTCATATCCAAACACATCTGTAAAAAAATTCTGATATGAGCCAGTTACCCCAACCCCAGTCGTTTCTATGGTTATTTTCTTCTGTCGCAGGGTAGAGGAGTTTCAAATTTACCTGGCTGCCGCTTAGTGCGCACGTGTATGCACGCCAACTAACATATACACACACGACTTCATACAAAAACAGAGCGAGAATCAAATCGAAAAATACACTATGTCAACCAAAAGCACTATCTACAAATGTGCATTGCTGTCATCTCACATCTGTCTGCGTGGGTTCGAGTCTCAGTTTTGGCCCAAGTGGGTATATGAGAAAACTTGCCAGTAGTTTCTCGTGGGTCGGTGATTCTTTCCGTGTTCTTCATCCACCATTAATACTGGCCGCCATGTATAGCCTATTTTGAGCTGAAAAATGGCGTTAAACCCTACAACAACAACATGGCTAAAAAAAAACACATTATAATGCAGAGATCTATAATGGTTGAGAATACCGTTGTTAAGACTCAAACCACTAATGCATTTTTGTTAGGTAGGTATCAATGTTAACGTTGAAGAAATAAAACTTGTGTGTACTGGATGTGCATGTAGGCCATACTTTTGCACAGAAATTAAATCAAACTGGATAATCAAAGTTGGATGCTTCTCTGCGTCTTTGTTTTCGAGATCAGTTTCTATAAATAGTGGTACTGGTCAAACTTGACAAGTTCCGGTATTTTCTTAAAATTATTTGGCGACTATGGCGCAGAGTATGTACCGGTATCGTAGCTTCCTACAATATCGTGGATTCTATGATATCACACTATTCGAGATTTTCGGTAATTTTCCGGCATAGCGCCATCTGTCTTGTAGTTATCTCATATACCCAAGATGACCACAATATACTAGTTCTTTTTACCAGATGATCTCGGGAATTCTAGGGATTGTTGAAGAGTACATTATTTTTATAAATAATACATACGAATATCACTGTTTCCAAATAATGGCCCTATCCCATCTTGTCAGATAGAATATATCCTCTTAAACTCGCTACTGCTGGATTAGATCGCAAACTTAAAAATCCAAGATACCATAGCACTCCGGTATAAAGGATTCCCAAATCAACAGTCTTCAACTAGGCAGTCACAAGCTTATACTGACTTGTCAGGAAAATAAATATACTGAATCTATGTAGAAGTTGACAGAAAATTAAAAAAAAGATTCGGAAAATTAAAAAGAGGAACATTCCACGCTGATAAACAGTCAAAGACACAGTCTAAAAGTATCAAGTAAAATGTTCGACGCCCTTTTCCTGCCCCTCCCCGCTCACGTTTATATACTTAGAATTTGTGATCAGAGCAATACAAACTTGCGCCAGAAGAAAAGTTTATTGATATCATCACTCCCATCCCTCTTCCCATTTGTGAGCAGAATATTGCGTATACTTAAAGGCAACTGGCTGATCGAATTTCAAGCTCTTGTATGCGGGAGAGGTCTTTGCGCATTTGAAATATAAACCACCATCGTTTTTCTTAAAGCCAAAAAGTCAACAACAGTTTACCGTTTTAAAAATTGTATACCATACATAAATATTTGTAGCCAATCATTATTTAACATTTGGTAGATTCAGTTTGTCAAAGCTTATTCAACACGTTACATTCACGTCGAACTTGTGTCATCATCTCGGATTATAATGGAGAAAGATTAACGTCGTCATCAAAGCAGGCATTAATGACGCAATACATACTCCTTTAAAAATTCTTCACATTTTCACTCCATTTTCAACACTACAAACCAGTTCTTTATTGTTTCCTTTAATTAAATCATACTGAGTTTAAGCTGAATAAATAACTTGTACATCCAATATTCTCTCAAATAGACCCTTTCCTTTTAATGAAATAAATACGGTAACATCAACGACACGCGCCTTGAAAATCTGACTGACAACTAGACTTGATGGCGCTGCTAGACGCAGCTGTTGTTTTATATATATATATATATATATATATATATATATATATATATATATATATATATATATATATATATATATATATATATATATATAATGTTTTAAACTTCCAGAAAGGAATTTATTTCACTCTTCTCCAGCCCCTTATCGTGCACATGTACATCAGAAATGTACCTGGCAACGTATCTGAATCAGATGACGTGCGAAGAAAGTAATAGCGATATCTATTTTGTTGTGAGAGAAAACAAGCCTGATTGACGTCTGAAGAAATTGAACAATTAACTGGAAAATATCGGTTTTCAATTACAAAGCAAGCGGAAAACTGAGACAAAGCCGTTCTCGTATCTGCCCTAGGCTTGCCAAAGAATCATGGAACATTTAGAAATTTATGCTTAAAGAAGTGTTCAATTTTGTAATTGAACTTTTCTTAAGTATGGTAGAAAAAAATTAAAGATCAATGATAAAAGAATTTGAATATATTTATTATATCTATATATACTGCCATTAACACATATTTCTTCTTCGCTTTTTTTTTAGCCCATGTCTCTAAGGTAACACGGACGAAACTTCTCGTTATAATTTCTGCCAGTTAATGTGTTAATAGATATAACATCATTTGTCAATATTTACAAGATGAAATCCGTAATTTGCATCGATAACTACAAAACCTAGCTCAGACTATATCCAGAATCCAATGGTTGAGTGGATTGACAGGTGGCTGAAGGACGAAGGAATCAATCAATAAATGAATGGATCAATCAGTCTGTTTTATGAAACACATAGATAGATTACGTGTATGAGGGTAGACGTACGGATAACTAGTTCTTCAAAACAGGGGACCAAGTTTATTCAACAAATACGAATTTATACACGGATTCTTCGATGAATAGAATAATTGGAACGATAGAAAATTTAATTTAGAATATTGGAAGACAAGTGTACAGATTCGACTCGATCGGCACACAAAGGCAAACATTCTTTTGTACAAATTCCGTCACTGACAGAAAACCAAATCTTGAAAAAAGGAATACAAATTACCTACGAAGCCTTTTGGTCACCGATCAAAGTCAGGTTTCAAAATTAATCGCGCACAATAAATACGGCAACACGATTGACCGCTGGTCACCTGCGGCCACTGGGACTGTCCATTGTTAAAGCTGACCTGGGGCTACACGTAAAGTATAATAACAACTGACCAAAGTTGATCACCACTATTGACCACACACTAGACGATATGTTTAATGATTGGAAGCTGGGGTGAAAAAAAAGGGGCCCGGAGTACATTTTTTTTTCATTCTTTCGAATCATTCGATAGAAATATAATGAGTTGAAAGGATATGAACGTTTGCTAAAGTCAAGTTTGGTTTTGTCACTATCTATTCATCCTCCAGTTCGCCTGCCCAACGATGAATTCATTCATCCATCCATCTGTCCATCTGTCTGTCTACATGCATTCATTTCTCTTTTGAAAATAAATATATGTGTGTGAATACTTTTTAAATGTACTTAAGGGACAATTTGCAAATTTGAACATGCAAATATCACCGTATACCCCTCTGTAGATTCCTGATATTTCCTTTTTGTTGGCCCATGTTCTATATTTATTCATGGAAGGTGAAGCTGCTTTTATTATTTAAGTATTTAAGGAGAAGTATGAAGAGAGCATTTATTGTCAAAAAAAATTATAAAAAGAAAAGAATATTTCAACCCATTAGAAACCTTTATGAAACTCTTATCACTTAGACTGCTTTACAATCTCTTTTCACTTTCAAAAAGTGAAAAGTTGTATCTCTCTAACTTTCTCGGATATAATCTAAACGTCAAAGGTGGTGGGTGGGAAACACAAAAGATTAAAAATAGTATAACAAGATACATTGACTTTAAGTTAAAAGGCAAGATTTAAACGAAAATAGAATGCAAGTTTAGTAACTCTTTCCCTGCGTGGAAGCCCCAGAGAACTATTGGCGGGACATGCCCTGTACTCACATTTAGGACACTGTGGTGAAATGGTTCCAGTGGCCTGGGTTTCTAAAATTAATGTTGTCCATTAATCCGCAATTAAATTTCAGTCAGGCCACAGACGTCAATATTAGGTACTGGAATTGACATGTGATGGGGACGATGCTAAACAGGGTCAATGGAGCAGTCTATCTCACATTACAGTCCTCAAGTAGGGCTCATGTTGGCTGTCAAGTTCTCCTAAATTCGGATGAAAACAACCTGATTTGATTTATTAATGCACTTATTTTGACACTTCTCAACAAAACAAAAATTTAAAAATAAATCAGATAAACAATCATTCATTTGTATTTGACTTTTGGCAACAAAATTGTTTCAGCTTCTTGAAATTCCTTATTAGGACCGTATATAAACAGGTGAAAAGTAAAACCTTATATCGTTTTTCATCTATGTTCTCGTACCATATGGCCAACATTTCTTTGTCGGTGACAAATACTGTTGGAGTAGACACTGAAATCTGATAAACTTTCGTGCCCTCCTTTTTGTGCAACATTTTTTTAATTTTTTTGTTTTGTTTTTGAGGACACAAATATAAATGAATGAAAGAATGAATCTAAAATGTACAATCTTATAAGTCAGATCTAACCGCACAGACCCAAATCTGCCCTCGCATAATGCACCGAGAGATGTGGATCTCTGCAGTTAGTTAGAACTAATCAATAGACCAGATAATATAAACCAGTGGCGTATCACCACCACCCACCACCCAGCAATCACAGCAACTACCCGGCCAAGATGGGGTTCAAAATTCCCAGCAAACATCCTTTTTACCAGGATAAAGGCCTACAACTAAGGTTTGAGATGATGTAGGATGGCGGTGGGGGTGGATGGCAAATTTCGTGCTGCGCAGGCAGACCAAGGTCTACATTGCTTGATGTTGGACACAACATTAAATCCATCATAAACGGTAACAGTTTCATAAGCTTCAGCGGTTTTGAACCATACAATATTCACTTGTTTAGAAGCAAGCAGGCAAATATAATATCTACAACTATTGTCACAACTAAATTGAACATTTTGATGTAAAAATTGTCGAAACAAGTTTACTGCTGGTTTATAACAATACGAAGGAACGTAAATGTGCATTGAACCGTACAGTATATTAGATACTTTTTACAATACATATATGGATCGTAAAAGATTTGCGATCTGGATCATCCTGGCATACATTTTAATAAACTGTATAATGGCACAAGCCTTTAGTTGCAAACGTTGCCACCAACTTTGTACAAAGCGTGACAAATTGTTTTTTGTAACATTATACCCATGACATGCATTTTCCTGCCCAGTGTAGCTCCATGGGGTCCTCACGTCTGACACTACGACACTCTCCGATATTTTACGGGCAGACAAGTATCGGTCCTGACATTGCCGAAGGTACGTTTGTATTGTGGAAGCGCTTGTGTTTATTAAGTTTCAACAATTTAACTAAGTCAGTGAAAACGAATATCTAAACAAAAATCGTTAGTATTTATTAGCATGGACAAATGTACGAATGGGCTTAGCTATTATTGTTTTGCTTAGTTTGTCATTCAAACACTGCTTATGTTACATTCAAAAAAAGTTTTAAAACTCCTGTCGGCGATGACACATACTTCATTCTACTATTAATTTGAAGAAAAACAACTGTCACAGTGCAACACAACTGATAGATAAGTTGTCAGGATAAAAACAAGGGCAAAACAAACCGAGGCATGCGTACTTACAACGATCAACATTTACATTTTATTTAAAATCCAGTTACATGACTTTAGACTACATTTTTTTTACTGAATCAAATTGTTATAAACTGATATCAAAACCACACTGAGATGAGTTCTATGTTGTTGTTTTTTTAAATAACAAAATACAAAATAGATATAAATTGATATTATAGCCACACTAGGAGAGAATATTGTTTATACAAAGGATAAGCTAAAGGGAGGCTGAAAAAAAAATGTTTTTTTAACCTGCCGATCCTTCAGCTGAAACACACTCAGGGATTTACACTTTGTATGGCAACATTTGGAATTGCATTTATGCCGAAGGAATGGATCATACAAATGAACTTGGATTTTCAGTACAATTCCAAACTAGAGTCAAATCAATTCAATTTCACATATTATATGGATTATAAAAACTAAATAATTTACGATCAGAAACCAACATTTAATTGTACTTTTTGGCATAGTACTTTTTCCTTATCGATAAGCAACGAAAATCAATGTTGCCAATTTCTGCAACATTCTGACCATTTTCTTTCAGAGTGAAGCAAATGAAATCAAGTTTCCTATCGTGGCTAAGCTTTTATGTTACACAGACGTTTCGAAAGATGGAGACGAAGTTGCAGCTTCCGTTGTAAACCCACTGGCACCATCTCAAGCCAGAGAAAATACACCCATATTAAAAACAAATTTCATCGTCTTTTCGGATTTCTTTTCCAGAATCAGCTATCAATTAATAAAACACTAAACGTGTTTAGTCGTATTCATATTAAACTTTAATGTTTACAACCCGTTAATATCCCAGATCTTACATAAACATGATCTGATTATATAATCTGGAAAAAAAGTATTATGTACATGTACTGCTGGCTGCCTTGTCACCTTGGTACCAAAATGTCTATAAAGCAACCGAAGCTACAATGAAATCACCCGACGGAAGATTCCAAAAAATGACTTGAAATATTAGAAAAATTGGTGTTTTTTCATAACCTGGCAAATTATGTGGAATGAAATTTCAGCAAGCAAGCTTCTTAATATCAGACCTATCATTTGGAAAGTTGTGTCCATCTTGTAGAACAAATCACATACATAATTTTTTTTTGTATATGAACGTATTTAAGAAACTTTATCACTAGAAAAATATAGGAAAGTCTAGGATTATATGAAAAGAATAATAATGTACCCCACATTGTAAGTTTCTTTTACTGTAATCATTTAGTGCATGAACGATTCACAAAATTTTAACATCTTTACCTTTTATTATCTTCTTAGAGTTTTGTGTGCAATTATATTTATATCTACGTATTTAGGACTTTACCTTTCTTTCCCACCATATGACCATTATTGAGTTGATGTGCCGTTAATACCTAATATATACACATACAGGGTAACGGGTGGCCTAGTGGTCTAAAGTGCTCGTCTTTACCGACCAATGGCATTTCACTTCTGTACGCATGTGTTCGAGTCTAGGGCTCGGCTAATATAGGTATGTAAGAAAGCATGCTGGTAGCCTACCACGTGTTGGTGGTGGTTCTTAACCAGTTATAATGATGTCGTGTATAGTCAGTCTATCATGCACCAAGAAATGGCGTTAAAAACAAAACTACATACATACATACATACATACATACATACATACATACATACATACATACATACATACATACATACATACGTACGTACGTACGTACGTACGTACGTACGTACGTACGTGCGTGCGTGCGTGCGTGCGTGCGTGCGTGCACGCACGTACGCACGTACGCACGCACGCACGTACGTACGCACGCACGCACGCACGCACGCACACACACACACACACACACACACACACATACACACACACATACACACATACATACATACATACATACATACATACATACATACATACATACATACATACATACATACATACATACATACATACATACATACATACATACATACATACATACATACATACATACATACATACATACATACATCGACGAAAAGACCATAGATCCTGGCATTGCTGATTTTCCAATTGATTTTCCAATTATTACATTGTCATAGTTTTAATACTAAGTCTAAGACCTGAACTTAGAACACCAAATTCCTTATAAAATGTTCACGTTAAGATTTGTTTTTATATATCAAACATTGAACTCGCCCAACTTTGTAAACATAAAGATAACAATATCAAAAGTAAAGAAAAGAAAAGCTTAACATTTATCTCACAAGGCAATTTATGGTTTGCATTGAAGGAATCCTCTTCGAAACACACACACACACACACACACACATGTTAAGCTTTTCTTTTCTTTTCTTTTGATATTGATATCTTTATGCTGACAATGTTGGGCGATTTCAATGTTTGATATTTAATATATATATATATATATATATATATATATATATTAAATATCACACACACACACACACACACACACACACACACACACACACACACAGAACTGGAGTTTCCAAAATAAGGAAAGAAAAGAAACCATACTGTATACGCCGCCTTTGAACATTGACACCAAGCGGTCTAAACCAAGAAAACTAAGAAAAGAAAGCATTTTACTAGTAGAATTATACTTTACAGCCAACACATTTTCGCATCAAATTTTTCTAAATCTTTTTAGTATGCTTAATTACTACTATAACAATAAAATATTCGGAATAGAAGCGAATATCCAGGATATAATTTGCGTTACATAAATGTTCACGAAGTCACAGATATCGCTATGACTCGTATATTTCTAGGTAAATACAAATATTTCTCAGTGTTTTCATCAAGTCTATATAGGCTGGTTGAGACCTAGTGCATCTATAGGTTTAATTCATGTAGAAAAGGCCATGTAGAACTTTACAAACGCAACGTTTTTTATGTTTATTTGTTTGTTTTGTCTATATTTTGCATATGCCTTTGAAAAAGACTCATTACGAGTCGTAAGCGCTCAGGCTAGTTAGATACTAGATTTGCACTGTTCATCGTCAGTTTATTGCATCTACCTCAATCAATCCCTAACACACGTGATCCCTTGCTAAATCGAGTGCACTTGAAAAGGCTGTTATTTGTCATATACTTGGTGTTCTGCTTAAAACTGATTGTAGGAGAGAGCACTGTTGTAGCAATTTGTTGATTGAAATAACGCAGTGTTTAGTGCCAGAAACGCGGGAATTTTTGTAAATCTGATTGGTTTTGCTGTGGAAGGAGGCGTAGTTTAAAAAGAAAACCTTAAGTTCAAATGTACTAGAGGGATTTTGAAACTTCAGTTTGCATTTCTCTGCGAGAGAGAAAGAATATATAAAGGTAGATTCCGGGGATTTTAATGAGTAAAGTTCTTGTCAGTCAAAATTCTATACAAGGAAGAGACGTTTGTCTCAAGGATTCGACAGACACCAAAATTAGGAAGAACGAGGTGAGATAATCTGGAAAGCGTTACGACTCAAACAGTGTGAGAAGGAAAATAGAGTTTGGAACAAAAGGAAAGACATCTAAAATTGGAAGAATGAAAGAAAGTGGAACGGAAGACGTACTGAAACAACGGAACCGAAGTAAAGTCTAAGAGGACCTGTGGAACGGAATCAGTCAACAGGTTATGCATTGTTGTAAGGCAGAATTTTTCGATATAAACGGACTCGTAAATGATGATTTTGGATTTCTATCTTAAACAGAATCGGCTAATCTTTTAATGTCATTGTATTTTTGAAACTCTTTAATTATTTTTTACGTAAAGAAAGAAGTGTAACCTTCATATTATTTACTCTTGGAAATTTTTATTATTTGTAATTTTGTCAAATTTTGTCTTTACTTGTAACGGGGCTCGATTTTTTTTTTTGCTCTATATATTAGCTCAGATTACTTCATTATTCCATTCATAAATTCCTACTTATAGTAGCTTTATTTGATACCAGGCAAATTTCATCGTTGGAGGTCACTCCTAGATACGACTCCTAGATACGAAGCCAAAACCAATAAACCCGCCACAAATAAGTTGAGGGGTTTACCCACCACAAAGTGAAAGGCTCTTCCGGGATATACGAACATTACTACCACAAAGTGTGTTGCTTGTCCGTGAGATATATACGAACATTTTTTATTCGAATATGAATCTGAGCAAAAATATATACAAAAGAGAGTTACAATTGCAATTGTATTTTAAGAATATCGTACCGAGTGAGTCAAATTTCTCTGCCTATGTTATATATATATATATATATATATATATATATATATATATATATATATATATATATATATATATATATATATATATATATATATATATATATATATAATGTGCATGCAATTTTTCTTGGCATCTTTTTCATGTGTTATTAAATTTTTGGAAGAGATTGAAGGAATTTTCCTTGTTGTTTGTGTAATATTAGGACTCTTTAGAAAACTATCGTAATCTTGGAATCTTCTTGAGAATGCCATTCAGTCCTACATTCTGAGTAATAAATCAAGCATTGTTTAGATTAGGGTGTTACTCTAGTTTGGTGAAGGCATTCTAGCTGTTATCTACTGCGGTTGTTTGGGGTTGCAAGGTTACCCTGGGTTAATTGGATAAGGCCAGACTAGCAGTGAAGTAAGGTCTTACGTGTGTGCCATCACGAGTAGGTCAGTGAACCTTGATGGTAAGTAAGGGAACGAAATTCTTGTGCCACAGTAAAGGTAGACGAATATGGCGACTTACAGACAACTAGTTAAGGAATACCGCTCTTTGGGAAGAGAAGAGCTTGGATATGAGAGTGCATAGCTAGCGGAATACATTGAACGTAGTATTAGAGAGTGTAAAGATAAACATCAGCGGAGCGTCAAAGAACAGATGATCGCAAGCAGATGAACATGAAAAAGGTAGACAAGCATAGGAACGTGGAAAAGATAGACAAGCAAAGGAACGTGAAAAAGATAGACAAGCGCAAGCAGCTGAACGTGAAAGAGAGATTGAATGAGCCAGACTGCAGGGAACATGAGCATATATTAGCCATGCAGAAGCTGAGAATCGAAGCCGAGTTTAGATGGGATGAAGCCTTGAACAAACACTCAGGGTCGACGACCTGAGGACAGACGGCCTATACAGTTCACCATGCCGATGTTCAATGACCGAGACGAAATTGATGACAACTTCTCGTTTCAGTTTGAGAAGTTGGCATTGGTTCACCAGCTACCCAAAGACCAAAGGGCTATCAACGTTTCAGCAATCTTGCAGGGGGCTGCGAAGGCCGTTTACAATAACATGCCACCGAACGAAGTAGACGACAACGAAGCATTGAAGAAACCGCTACTACGGCACTATGAGCTTTCGGCAGAGACGTTCCAAAAACTCATCAGGGAATCAACGAAGAGAGCTACAGAAATTTCATAACCGCGTGCGTGTACTCTTTGATAAATGGATGAAAATGGTTGGTACCGCGTTAACGTATGAAGGTATACGCGAAGAGATTTTGAAGGAGCATGTTCTAAGTACGTATCGGAAAGACTTAATCGTGTTCTTAACGGAGCGTGAGTTCTCGACCTTGGATGAGGTAAGTGTGATGGCCAAGCGCTATGAAAGCGTGCACTCGCGTCCGACCACCTGGGGTGGAAGAGACCGATTTGGCATTAGTGAATATAGGAAGACCACTGAGGTGGCACACCAAAGAGGGATATGGTCAGAATGGTGGGAAGCCAGGGGCTGGAAATCCCAGCCAAGACCATTTCCGAGTGTCGGGGAAGACTCAGGGGGTGGAGAAGGATACCGCAAGGAGGAAGGGTTAGCCGGTGTGTTACGGCTGCAACAAACCAGGCCATATTGTTAAGGACTCTAGAAAGTATCATCCGACAACGATTAATTCGGTGAGTGTGGCTGATGTTAAGGAGAAGATAACAGTGGAGTCGTCTAACACCACGGTAGCTACGGTAAATGGTGAGAGGGCTACCGTACTGTAAGATACTGGGTGTAGTTATCCGGCCATGGTAGATAGTAGGTATGTCAAGCCTGGGGATTATACAGGCGAGACGGTCGAATTCCGGTTTGCTAACCGGACAAAAAATTCGCTCGCAGTGGTTAACATAGACCTTGATTTGCCGTATGTAAAGGGGCGAATTCAAGCAGCGTGTTTGTCGGGACTGTCTCATGACGTGATATTAGGGTGTAGGTATGTACTACCACAGCCTAACCCTGCGACATGTACACCGGTGAACGTGGAGTCTGTTGATACCAGGGCTTTGAAGCAAAGGTCAGGGTCAAAGCCACTATGACCCACGACTTTGCCCATAGACAGTTTGCTACCTGGCAAGATGAAGAAACTTCAAGATGAAGATTTGTCTCTCAACAAGGTCAAGGTACGCAGGTACGCAAATGATGGGTTCATACGGAAATCGACTGATTCGAGGTAAAGTTCGCGACGAAATGTGGTATTTTGTATCGGTATGCTAGGAAGGGAACCGATACGTTTATACAGGTTGTGGTGCTTACACCTTAGCGACAGGAAGTGCTTAGGCTTGCACATGAGGGTCTACTTGGAAGCCACATGGGCGTGGCGAAGACCAGGGAGAGGTTAGTGAGAGTTTTACTGGCCAGATGTGTATGGGGATGTTAGGAAGTTCTGTTTGTCGTGTGACAAGTGTCAGTGGGTGTCACCTAAGACCTCTCATCGCCTAGTGCCACTAGGAACCACCCTACTAAATGACGAACATTTCTCGAGGGTGGATATGGACCTAGTGGGTCCGATAAAGCCGGCAGCAGAAAATGGTAATCGTTACATACTAACGATTGTTGATTACACCACTCGGTACCCGGAGGCCGTGTCCTTGAAAACCATTGACACAGTCACAGTGGCTGAGGCCTTGCTAGGCGTGTGGTCAAGAGTTGGTGTCTCAGATGAGATACTGACTGACCAGGGGAAACAGTATGTGAGCCAAGTGATGGAAGAGGCAAATAAGTTACTATCCATCAGACACCTGACACCCCGTATCACTCGCAGTCCAATGGCTTGGTGGAGCGTTTCAATGTGACTTGAAACAGGTCCTGAAAGAAGTTATTTGAAGGTCAACACTGGGATTGGGATCGATACTTTTTGCCTATCGAGAAGTGCCACAGGCTAGTTTAGGTTTTTCACTTTTTGAGTTAGTTAATGGAAGGACAGTTAGGTGACCAATGGCTATATCAAAACAGATCTAGACAGATGAGCAAGCGTTAGGGGACCAATGGCTATATTAAAACAGATTTGGACAGATGAGCAAGCGTCTGAGGAAGTGCGTACGACATACCAATATGTTGTAGACCTAGGCAACAAGCTAGAAGAAGTTGCTAAATTGACTCAGTAGAATCTCTGCGACGTTATGGAACGTCAGGCCAGTTATTACAACATAAGGATGAAGGAACGTCACTTTGAGGTGGGTGACAATGTGTTGTTGTTGTTGTTGCAACCGTTAGAGCACAACAAGCTTCAAGTCTCATGAAGGGGACCGTTTGTGGTGACGGAGAGGAAGGGTGGACAGAACTACCGTATATGGGTAGGAGAGAAGGAGAAGCTGTACCACGTAAATCTCTTGAAACGTTATCGTGAACGTGAGACACCCACATAGTTCGTGGTTGCTACAGTCGTAACTGAAAAAACCGACGACAACGGAGAAGAGGCGGAAGTACTGGTTGTCACTTGACGAAGGAAGAAACTTACGTCGACGTTGTGCTTGATGGTACATTAACCTCTGAGCAAAGTAAGGAAGTGGAGTCGTTACTCCAAGGTTATGCAAGCGTCTTATCAGAACGGCCTGGCAAGACGGAGTTGGAGGAGTTCACATTAAAGTTATTGGATGAGAAGCCGGATAAGTTGAAACCATATCCGTTACCTTATGCTAAATTAGAAACTGTCCGGAAAGAAATTCAAACCATGACAGAATTGGGAGTTATAGAACCAGTAGAGTCGGCTTATAGTTCTCCTGTTGTGTTTGTGCAGAAGAAGGACGAAACGCAGAGATTTGGCGTCGATTACAGGAAATGAAATAGGATCATTGAATTCCAGGTAGAATTGCTAGCTGACCCTGAGACCATATTTGCTGATGCGACAAAAGCGAAATAGTTTTCGAAGATCGATTTGTCCAATTGGTACTGGCAAATTCCAGTTCGAAAAGTAGACAGTAAAACTTGCCTTCGCATCACCAGACGGGACCTATCCGTGGGTAGTCATGCCATTCGGGGTCCAGAATGCCCCGGGGTTCTTCACACGCATGATAAAGAATTTACTTGAACCTTTAAGGGCGACTGGAGTCTCGAACTTAATGGATGATTTACTGTTAGCGACAGAGACTTGGGACGAACATATCATCTTATTGAAAAACGTTTTAGAGCGACTTCGACAAACTGGACTGAACGCACGACCATCTAAGTGGGGGCCCCGAGTGGCCGAGTGGTCTAAAGCGCTGTCCGTTACGGATCACTGCCATCATACCTCTGTCTGCGTGGGTTCGAGTCTAGGATTCGGCAAATGTGGATATGTGAGAAAGCTTGCCAGTAGCTTCTCGTAGGTCGGTGGTTCTTTCCGGTGATTTCCCGGTTTCTTCCTCCACCATTAATACTGGCCGCCATGAATAGCCTATCGTGTGCTGAAAAATGGCGTTAAGCCCAACAACAACAACAACAACAACAACAACCATCTAAGTGTCATATAGGATTTAGGAAACTCACCTACCTTGGTCATACCCTTAGCGAAGACACATTGACAACTGATAGTTCAAATGTCGACCAACTCAGAAATGCAGCACGATCGACAACTAAAACCGAAGTTCGATCCCTCCTAGGACTAGCAGGTTACTACCGACGTTACGTTGCTAACTTTGGCGCAATTGCAAACCAATTGACCGATTTGACTCTGAAAAAAAAGCTCCGACAAAAGTTGTAAGGACGGAAGCATGTGAAAGAGCATTTCAGACATTAAAATTAGACTGACGTCAGACGCAGTAGTGAAATTGCCTGATGTAATTCGAGATTTCGTTTTACGTACTGATGCTTGTGATAGAGGTTTAGGAACCGTATTATTGCAGGAGTATAATGGAACTTTATTCCCAGTAGCTTACAGTAGTAGAAAACTGTTAACTGCAGAGCAAAATTACTCAGTCTCTGAAAAGGAATCTTTGGCAATTGTCTTTGGGATATCTAAATTACAACGCTACCTCTATGGTCGTAAATTTTTTTTAGAAACTGATCACCAACCTCTTGCATATTTATCTCAAGCAAATTTGACCAATGGACGATTGATGCGATGGTCATTGTTTCTACAACAATACCATGTTCAGGTACAGTACATTAAGGGCGAAGAAATGTATGGACTGATTGCTTGAATAGACTAGGGTCATCTGAGGTGAAGGGTTCATTTGAGGACACGTAACTGTAGTAGATAAATCTCTCAAAAATTTGGAGAGTGAAAATCTCTGATTTTACTATTAAGGAGGGGGTTATGTAAAGGACCAAATTTTTATGTCGATCTTTGTTAGAATTAATTATGGTAGAACACAGTTGCATTCACGTACCATTAACGAGATTTATGGGGAAATGGCCACCTTGTCAAGCCATAAAGTAGAGATTAGTTCAGGCAAGGCCAGAAATTATTAGTTTTTAATTAAAGGCTTAGTTTGTTTAAACTTACCGAATGGAGTTCAAGTTTTGTTCTGCTTAGGACTGATTGTAGGAAACAGCACAGTTGTAGCAATTTGTTGATTGAAATAACGCAGTGTTTAGTGCCAGAAACGCGGGAATTATTGTAAATCTGAATTGTTTTGCTGTGGAAAGGGCTTAGTTTTAAACGAAAACCTTAAGTTTAAATGTACTAGAGGGATTTTGAAACTTTAGTTTGCATTTCTCTGCGAGAGAGAAAGAATAAATACCTGTAGACTCCGGGGATTATAATGAGTAATGTACTAGTCAGTCAAAATTCTATCCAAGGGAGAGACGTTTGTCTCAAGGATTCGACAGACACGAAAAGCAAGAAAAACGAGGTGAGATAGTCTGGAAAGCGTGACGACCCAAACAGTGTGTAAAGGAAAAGGAGAGTTTGGAACAAAAAGAAAGACATCTAGAATATCGTGGAACGAAAGAAAGTGGAACGGAAGACGTACTGAAACAACGGAACCGAAGTAAAGTCTAAGAGGACCTATGGGACGAATTTAGTCAACAGGTTATGCATTGATGCAAGGCAGAGTTATTCGATATACTCGGACTCGTAAATAATGATTTTGGATTTCTATCTTAAACAGAATCGGCTAATCTTATAATGTCATTGTGTTTTTGAAATTCATTAATTATTTAATACGTAAAGAAATAAGTGTAACTTTCAAACTGTAACTTTCATATTATTTACTCGTGGAAATTTGTATTGTTTGAAATTTTATTACATTTTGTCTTTACTTGTAACGGGGGCTCGATTTATATATATCTTAATTTCAGATGTCATGTTGATGCCCAAAAATTCTAATGATTGTTACGTTCATTGTATGGATCCGTTCTATTTTCATGGTTTTGAATGCTCTTAACTTATCTGTTATAGATCCTTCCACACGAGTGCATAAATCTGATGTGTCAGCAGATTTTAGTCTAGAACTGTGTTGACACATGTTATAAATTCGATTTATTTCTCACGCAGTAACGAGCGTGTAAGTCTACCGTGACGTTATATCTGTTGTAGCGCTTAACCGTAATAATGTCAACTGTCAGCGGGGCTTTATGTAAACTTGTCCTGTGATGCGAACTTGTCCGGTACCTATGATATCGATCCGTCTGTATACTGATTAGATATCCAAGAAATTGTAAAGCAAATTATTTGTATTTGAAGCTCCATTAACAAGTGGAACGATTTTGTATAAAATGATAACAACTTTACTTGGAGAATATCCAATACACGTTAGATGACAACGATGGTTTTAGAGTAAAAATTAAAATGATGTTTATTTGCTTCAGCTTGATAAGTAATTAGTGCTCTTTTGTGCGTTTAAACTGATACCGGTTATTTGCACCGTCTTTTCAAATAAAGAATGTGCTATTTTTTAGACTGTTCGGCTTTCACTGTACACATTGTACGAACTTAACCGCATAAACCCGTATGGTAAGGTAACCTAATTTGCACTTCCACTTCTTGAAAATTATTTAAAAACTTTCTAGGGACACCATCCAGAATTATCTAATAAAATTGTTCGATCTCTGAGACGATATCTCTCAAACTCTCTTATTTTTCTGCAACAAATGCAAGGCAACATTCAAATTTTGTGTTGAAAAATTAAATTATTAAATAGGCTATTTATTTAAACACACTTGTTCTTTAAACACACTAGTTTTGATTTATTTGAGTAAACCGTTGTATTTATTTATGCTTACACTTAATCATAAGACTACATATTACGAACAAGTCTAAAGTCTACTCGATTAATTGGGCAAACCATGTTCAATAGTCCTAAATTAAACTACATTGAAGAAAACATTTCATTCGGCGTTGCGAATAAATATTCTGTTGTGCTTAAGAATTTTACGAAACATGTGCAGTCTTTGATGAAATATCGAATTTTTAACGGTTTTATCTATCCTGCAAGAAAATGGTATAGCGCGTCTTGCAGCAAATGACACATTTAGGTGTGAAAAGTTGTCTCTCTCTGCTTGAATGCATGGTGGCGCGTTTGTCAGTTAGGACGAGTGACTGTGTCTATTTGCAAATTGTAGATATTCTAAATGATGAAATATGTAACACTTTGTCATGTGTTTTTAATGAAAAATTAGTATCATTCAAGTTTACTAAGTTTATTCTACAGCTCTGGCGTAAAAATAATTGCATGTCTTTTATTTTGAAATATAGTGCTTAAATTGTTCAACTCTAAAAACTTAATTGCTCTTTAGCATTGCAGATGAGTGTTAAACGCATTAGACGCAAGTGAGGGACGGGCCTGGTAGCATTTCAGATGAGTGTTACAACGCATTAGATGTAAGTGTGGGACGGGCCTGATAGCATTTCAGATGAGTGTTAAACGCATTAGACGTAAGTATGGGACGGGCCTGATAGCATTTCAGATGAGTGTTAAACGCATTAGACGTAAGTGAGGGACGGGCCTGATAGCATTTCAGATGAGTGTTAAACGCATTAGATGTAAGTGTGGGACGGGCCTGATAGCATTTCAGATGAGTGTTAAACGCATTAGACGTAAGTGTGGGACGGGCCTGATAGCATTTCAGATGAGTGTTAAATGCATTAGACGTAAATGTGGATTGGGCCTTGTGTTGCAGTAAGTTTTGGCACAAGAACGCAATAAAATTGTTTTCCATGTGAAAATAACTTTAGTTTGCAAAAAGCTTGTCAATAAAAATGAAAAAAATTGTCCTCCGCGTTTTCTGTGTTATAAAATGATTATGGCCCGACTTCAATAAATTTCTCAAACATTTTCTTCAGTTAGATTTTTTATTATCTAACTTAATGTTATTCTGGGCAAAAATTAGATTGTTTCAGAGGATGGCATAATACAAAAGATGAATAATAACTCCTAAATTTTTATTCAATTTTTACACCTGTTAGACCTTTCAATCTTGAAAAAGAGCCGAGGAATTCCTTAAATTTGGTGAAATCCTCAAAAAAATTTTCTCAGGGATAAAACAAGACTAATTTCATGATAATCCAATAATAATAATAATAATAATAATAATAATAATAATAATAATAATAATAATAATAATAATAATAATAATAATAATAATAATAATATCAATAATAATAATAATAATAATAATAATAATAATAATAATAATAATAATAATAATAATTAATAATAATAATAATAATAATAATAATAATAATAATAATAATAAAATAATAATAATTGTTATTATTATTATTATTATTATTATTATTATTATTATTGTTAATTGTTATTATTATTATTATTATTATTATTATTATTATTATTATTATTATTATTATTATTATTATTATTATTCCTTGATGACTGCAGTATGCCAGATATTCGATTATCTGAAAGAGAGTAGGAAAATTTGAGATTTTTCGTGACATCAAGACCAAAAGACGATATTTGTTCATTTGAAGAGTTTTTTTATTCGGTAAAGTAAATCGAGTGTTTTCAATTATCGCAAACGAGACTGTACTTAACATTTTGGATTACGTTAAATATCTTTACAAGGCATACATTAAAAGATGGGATATAATCTGTATTATTTGCCTGGCGCTAACCGTTTCTGACTGTTTACTTTGTATTCGTCCCCAAGAACTGAAGTGACAGATGATATTTCGCTTGGGAGTTACACCTTGTCCGTAAATATCTCACCGCGCCATGAAGGTTGATGTAAGAATGTTAGGACTCAGTCATTGTGCTTAAGTGTCATAAATCTTTCTCTGCGCCTAATGCTTTCCACTTGAACTAACCTTAAGTTATATTGGTAGGTCTACTTTTGAATAAACACAAATTACATTCACGCTTATATTTTGTAATATTTTTTGACCAAATGACATATACAGTTATATCAGCAGTGTACATAATATATTAACGGGATTTCATTTTATCGCTCCCAGGCTCAATGTTAGGTGAGGAATTCTCAAAATTTGATCAAAGAAAAGGTTTTTTTAAATATTAAAATTTTATTATGCTCATTAAATTATAGCTCAGTAACAGCTGTATTTCCTATTATGCGTGCGGACAGATGTAGATGTATGCACAGAAAAAATTTGGGGGTTATTCATCTTCTTTATGATTTGTCTTTGCGGAAATAGATTTCTACATTCTAAAATTGTGCAATTAGACGTTTGTTCCTGTCATTACCATTGTAGTTCAGAAGAACTACTTTTAGTAACTTTTATGTTCAGTTACCATTTCAGATTACGGCGCGAAGTTGTCACCTGTGGAGTAATTTACTGACCTAGGGGCAAAGGTTGAGGCTCGTGTCAACTACTCGATTTAGATACAATGGGAACTATTTTTTAAACGGTTACCTAATTCTTCACAAAGAGGGATGAAACTGAAGGACAAAGGGATGACTCCTGACCGACCCTCCCCCTCGCGTGCTTTATCCGTGGGACATCATTTTGCATACGACAACTGGCAAAATTTCGTTCATAGATGATGACACTGAGGATTGTGACACGTTCTTAGGCCGATTTGTGCTTTAGCTGAAAATCTTAGGAACTTTACACTGTTGGAAATGGCAGGATGAAAAGACGCCCATTTCAGTTAATAGAAAGTGTGTAAATAACCCTTTTTCGTTCAGACAGCTTGCATCGGAACATAATTGAAATGAAAACTAGTGTCATGCTTAATAAATTAAGGATATTCTTTACAATTAATGACAACTCATGATTTCCAGCCAAGTGAACAACAAAAAATGACAATTTCAAATCCGAAGTAATTACGACTGATGTTAATGGACAGTAATCAACGTCACATGACTTGGTAACAATGTATATTACGTGGCTATTTAAAACATCCTATAATGAAGAGAAAGAACAAAAAGGAGAAGAATATATGCCCTTGTAATTTATTAAATTGTTTTTCTGTACTGAGATAAATATGCTGTTTTGCTCCATACCTGTTTTATTTCATTTACTTGATCAGGGTACTATTCGAAATCATTTTACATTGCGATGTTGGCAAAAATTAATCCATGCTGGGTTGTTGTTATTTTGGGTTGTTTTTAGTACCATGAATTAACCATAAGTTCATAGGCACTGTGTATAAAAACGAAACAGTGCGAACAATATAAATCTAAGGCCGACCTCAGCAGTATGGCACTTTTCTATTCAAATATGCAATATTTAAGAAAATATTCTTTATTTCTTTTCAGGTCGCATAGAATAACCTGACACAGCATTAAAATACCGCTTTAATTTCAGTATTTGTTCATGTTTTAATATTATTTAGATAAACACGATCCCTGATAACTAACTCAATTCTGTTTTAAAATTTTAAAACAATATAAGACTGATGCCGGTTTAGATCGTCGTGATGTTTAGTGTACTCTTTGAGACGTAAAACAGCCCTATAGATCATTGTGCATTTTAGCGTTTTTAGAAGTAAAACAGCTCTACAAGCGTCGTGCTGTTTAGTGTACTCTATGAGACGTAAAACAGCTCTATAGATCATTGTGCATTTTAGCGTTTTTAGAAGTAAAACAGCTCTACGAGCGTTGTGCTGTTTAGTGTACTCTTTGAGACGTAAAACAGCTCTATAGATCATTGTGCATTTTAGCGTTTTTAGAAGTAAAACAGCTCTACAAGCGTCGTGCTGTTTAGTGTACTCTTTGGAAAGTAAAATAGCTCTATTGACCGTCGTGCAGTTTAGCGTATTCTTCGGAAAGTAAATTAGTTGTATAGATTGTCGTGTAGTTTAACGTATTCTTTTGGAAGTAAAATGTATGCCGTTGTGCAGTTTAGCGTTCTCCTTGGGAATTTCCTATTGAAACAAATAGGTTTTTAAAAAAATGTCAGCAAAGCATAATCGAAGTGGCATAAATGATTTCAAAAAGAACACTGTCACATGGCGAGAATGAACGAAGTGAAGGTCAAGAACGAACAACATGACATAGGAATGTCCACGACTGTCGAGGACCACACCATTGCATTACTAAACGTTAAATTGTGAAGATTTTACTCTTGAATATGGAGTAGTCCATAGAATCTGGTAGGCGAAAACATGAATAATTGGAGTTGTCCGATTGATCTACGGACTGTTTTACAATGTGGGAGATCTCCTGCTCTGGGTCTACTCTACTCTCCAAACCGTCAAGTCGTACGATGTTATAAGGCATCACCCATGATCTGGATATCTTTACCAGATAACAAAGAACATAATCTAGTTCATAAATTAAATTTAATATTTTCATAAAACTTCTCAGATATGTTTATGAATGATGCGTACGAACTTTGTAGAAGTTTCACTTGTTTGGTTTAATTTTGTTTCTATATGTAGTACACATGAACTTCTGAGCCAACCATGGTATTCTTAACGGATGTTGTATATGTCATTTGTTAAAAACATTCGGTTGCAGTTGAAATCTATTTTTATATAAGGAACTTAAGTACAATTAAAAATTATCAAAGTAAACTTTGAACAACTGTTTTGCATCGGTTTAAATTATACCGAGTTCTCACTGCAAATTAACTTCTGATTTGATTTTGAGTGTACTATGTTTAAAGACAGACTGTCGGTTTTCTTTAGTCATTTTCTGTGGTCTGGCTGGATTACTCCCAGACAGACATTGTTATAATTCAGAACAAAGTTTTCTCGATATTACTATTTTTCAGTACCCCAGCAGTCTTCTTCCTTCATGGTACTTTCAGGCACGTTTGCAGGTCCAATATCGTATAGTCAGTCAAAAATCTTAGGGTGACTACAGTTGTAGTCTGTATTAGGCATTCCAGGCAATTATTAAAAACAAGATAGACTTTTTTGCACTGGATTAGGTATGCCAATCAGTCCTTCGCCCATGATGACTTTGATTGGTTGTGTAGGGGCTGATATGACTTTGATTGGTTGTGTAGGGGCTGATATGACTTTGATTGGTTGTGTAGGGGCTGATATACCTATTCCTTAAAACATGCAAAAATCTGCAGCCATATACACGCTATTTCTCGCGGCTGTGAAGCTACCGTGGGCTGAAGAGTTCTTTTGGTGGCATGTACATTATATTTCCGGGATTTGGATTTTTTTTAGATTTTTTTAGCTTTAGCAATTTTTCAGTCATATCGCTGCGATGTCAGCAGTGTTGCAGTTTATAGTGATGTCTAGCACTAGGGCATCATGCCGCAGACATGTATCATGATGTCCCACCCAGCACATTATTATGACACCAAGCCGACCAGAGGAAACACTAACCTCTTATGCTGAGCGCCAAACAAGGCAGCTGTTAGTACCATTTTATAAGTCTTTGGTATGACTCGACCAGGTATCGAACCAATGACCTCCCGCATCCAAGGCGGACGCAATAACCACTAAGCCACTGGAGCGGTCTTACGAACCAACGACCTAACGCATCCTAGGCGGATGCTCTAACCACTAGGCCACCGGAGCGGTCTTATATCTCTGGAACAACTCACATGTTTCGTGACTTGTAAATCCAGGTGGAATATCGCAACCGTATTTATAGGTATGGTTATTACCAATTACCGGCTAAAGTGTACTCAAGTTTGTTCTGGAAATATTTGAATGCAGCAAAATTGCATACTTCAATTAACAGGAAACATCAGATTGCATACCGTCCATCAGTATCAACACAGATTTATGGTGATGATTTATCGGACAATAGCTTAGGATGTAGTAAGTGACATCTTTCGACCTTTGGCTATTTTACACGTTTTAAATTCGATCTCTAATTTCTCTTTCTTGCTATATATATCGGTGGATGATTAGGAGGAGATTCACTCTATTCTCAAGGTTGTAGGGCACTTAAGAAGAAGGACAAGTGATTGCTTAACAGCGACAAGGCTTCATAAATTTTCAGAAAGGCTCGACTATATACAAAGGTCTATTTAAATGTATACTTCTGTCTCTCCATTTGCGAAAAGATTCTCTGTCACGTATTAATGCTTACTAACTGCTATTCCTTACTTATTATAGTTCATGTATATTTTTAGCGTAGCTGATGAACAAAATCGAGATAAGGTATTCATAAGCAAAAGCCAGGTTAATTTAGCTCTCATCCCTGTCCCTGTGCAGCTAATAAACACATTTATTCTTCGATCATCTTTGTCACTTTTCCAATAAAATTGACAAGTTAGGTCGGAGAAACAGATGCCTTATCACCACAAAATAACCACCTTTAATCGAGGTATCCAGTTACAAGTTGCATTTTATGTCAAATTATGGAGCTTATTGTGCAATATCAATTATCGGGTTCTTTGAACATATAACTTTTTTGCATCAAATTTGGACCAAAATACGTTTTTTAACAATGTCAGTGGCTGACAGAAGAAAATATGATGGTATTTAAAATTAGTCTGCATCCTAGGAAAATTACTCAGTCATTAATCTATTTATTTGAAAATGTTCAAAGTGTAATTTTAGTCATTTTGTTTTCACGAGTCTAAATTAATCGATATTTAATTTAAAATGGTAACAGACGTCAAATTATGAAATATAATATCGTGGTTTGTAAGAGCAGGCAGAAACAGAAAGCCATATGGTTGGATATTCTGTAGTTAGCAGACGAATACAAACTGTAGTTCAGGGTTCTGAGTAATTGAGAGGTTCACGAAAAAAGTAACGCACGCAGAGAAACTTACTGATCAATCTGAAGATGGCGTGTTATGTAGTCTGTGTCTCCTGGTACTTACAGCTGCCTCGCTTGACGCTCAGCATTTAGAGGTTAGTGTTAGGACTGGTCAGTCTAGTGTCAGAATAATGTGACTGGTTGGGACATCATGCTACATATCTACGGCATGACGATCCAGTACTAGTCATCACTATAAATTGCCACGCTTCAAACATCGTAGCGATATGACTGAAAAATTGTTAGAGCTACGTTAAAAAAAATCAAAATCACATCACATCACATCAAATTTAACCTCGTAAAACAGTGTAAAATAGAGAACCATTCCGTATATTAGCAACAGGAAAGTGTTTGAATTATCTGGGTTCTCACGCACTCAACTAAAGCAATATTTACGCTGAATTTAATCAATGAATCATAGTGAAAGGAACGAAAAAATGAGATTTTAGAAGATATTTCTTGTTATAAAATTGTTTTGAAAAATTTTATTCATTATATTGTCTGCAGAGAAAAATGAAAATTGAGCTGCTAATTTTACACTTTCTTCATTCACAACTATAAAACAAATGCCAGAAGGCTTCTAATAAAATCGGAAAATGAATATAATAAGGTGCATAAATAAGTCACACATAAACACCATTCTTTATTTAAAGCGAAATACGATAATAATATTTAAGGGGTTGTACAGAAAGAAATGCAAACATATTTATAAGCTAGACTAAACGTCGCCTACGATTCAATATGCTTTCATTGCCTTACGTTGTGTTTGCATTGATTTAAAATGAAAACTTCAAAGAATCTTTCCTACCAAGTATCCACAACGACGTTGCGTTCGTGCTTTTGGTTAAAGATGCGATCAAACATCAAACTAACACAAAACTTCATTGGTATACACTTTTCCAACTGCGTCAACAAATTACAGCACAGCTTTCACGTGCTGTTTTGATCCAGGGGTCAACACGTTTTAAGGACGAATGGTAAAGTTAAATCTACCAAACAGATTTGTTTTAGAACTGTTCCATTTAAAAAAAGGGGGGAACAAGTTGTATAAAGCTATCTCCTTTACCATTCCTCTATCCGCGTGGATTCGAATCTCAGGCTCCACCAAAGTAGGTCAGTGGAAAAGCTTGACAGTAGCTTCCCGTGGGGGTCAGTGGTTCTTAACGGGGTTTTCCAGCTTCTTTTTCCAGCAATATTTTTGGCCGCCATGTATAGCTTAGCAAGTGCTACAGATGGCGTTAAATCGAAAACAACAGCAACCACGAGAAGAGGACGCTATATATAATTTAAAAAATGTGAAATGTGGATGTCACTGGACACTGAACTGTTTCTTCAGGAAAGCTCACAAAAACAATGACCTGAGCGAAGTGTGTTGTTGTCATAAACAGAAATTATGAGATGCTGTAAAAATAAAATAACAGATAAAACAAATATTGCTAAGAGAAGTTTTACCAGTTATACTCCGGTATTAGCAAAGTTCATTGATTTAAAAAAAAAACATTAGTGACACTCTTTGCATATTATTGGCTTATAATCTGTTAGTTCACTGGGTGGGTCGAATAAATGGAGACAGTGCAAACGTGTGCCCTTTATTTGAAAATTTAAAAGATTAAAACAATCTTACTTAAGAGACTTCTCAAATATTTTCTCCGTATGTGTAATTACATCACTTGAATCTAAAACAAAGCATTGACACTCACGGTGGCTGTTTTCAAGACGAAAGAATATTTATTGCATTTTTAAGGCAAAATATGAAAATCTATATGTAAAATTTTGTACAAGTATTGACAGAACTCTCAGCAAACTCGTATATGAAAATGTTGTGCCATCATTGATTAAGCGATGATAATGTCTCCTTTTCATCAGAAAACATAACTCTCCTTAGAATACATTAACCTAGTTTTGATCTGCTGGTTTAAAACTTTCGTTATCCATCATTCTTTTTACACCATATTACACACTGAAATATATGCAATGTTTCTTTGTGTAGTAAAGAGTTTTCCCATATATAAAAATTTGTTTTAAAGCATATTGGTACTTTGAGACCTTTAATAAGATTTGTTCACAATAACAAAAACCAGATAGAAGCGCTAACGTTTGCTTAGTCAAATATATCAATGGTACTAGGTTGTAGTCAATACTTTTGCAATTTGCATTTTATAATAATGCATTTATCAGTTGTCACATTGTATAATCTGAGTGGAATCAAGTTTGTATATTTGCATCTATGTTTAATTTTTACGAAGAACATGTAAACCATATTGGTTGTATATCAAGAGATGAATGAATTTTGATAACGGATGTTTTAGAAAATGCTATTAAAAAAGTCAGATGGAAGTATAGCATTTATCTTGATTTTTGTTTACAAATCATGTGCAGGAAGTGGCGCTTTAGAGAACAGATACCTAAAGTCTCAACAATCCAACACGATGGTAAACAATTCATTTTAAAATAATTGTTCGTGTCTATTTCATTTTGCATTAGTGTCTTTAAATAATTGCTGTACTTATAGACAAGGCCGTGCAGAGGTCGAGATACCCGAGCACACGCAGTGAAACACGGCAAATTTTGCCTGCCGAAAGCGAGGGGGGGGGGCAAAATTTGAATGATGCTGGGGCCCCCAAATCCTCTACAGAAATAATGAGAAGTTGAAATGATCTATGATTGATTTATACTGATCAAATGTAATCTAGATCCAGTTGAAGTCTGAGCTTCAAAAATAATAAAGAAGACGCAGAAAGAAAAAAAACACTAAAAAGTTTTATTAAGTCGAAAAGTGGAAACAAATCAAGAAATAGTCTTTAATTTGCAGTATTATATTTCGCCCTCTATACTTAACTTATATATATCCACTTCCGTAAAATGGCCATAGATGATATACAACCGTAACGTTTGTCCGATTTGTGGAGATGTATAGAATGTAATGCATTGTATGTACGCATGTGTGTTTATATATTAAAGTAGCTTTTAAAATGTTGGTATAAAACGATTTGATATGTTAATACTATTGGAAAATTAAATTATGATCCTTCATAGCGCATTAATACGCATATATAAATATTGTTTCAACATTAAGTTTTATTTCAGCAGTAGTCGATAGCGTCTATATTCTCAATCTGTAATGAATTTCCACTGATTAATCGTTAGCGCTGTAATAAAATAAAGCTAAAAATAAAGTCTTCTAAAGGAATTAACCATTACGCAGAATTTCATCGAAATCCCCCTTCCTTTCTCTCATGCATTTGGGATAATTCGAGGATGCAGAGTGATAAAAAAAAATAAGAAAACTGAACTTGCATTAAATAAGCTACAATAACATGGGACTTGGCAACGGGATGGCGTTAATGTTCCATGGATTTTAATACAGCGTTTACAGCATTAATAATACAAAACTTTAATAGCCTCTCAGGAATTGTACGATACATTTATTTGTAAGGAGGAATATACATACAGTAATCTATTTAATGATTTGTTTATTTTTATTTCTTTCTTCATGTTTTACAAAATCTATTAATATGGATCGAAAACATGTTATTTAATGTAACAAAAAGTACGAAGGCTCCCATACCCTCCCTCATCAGTTCTCTATCACTGTGTGGGTCGGTAAGACAGCAGTCTAAGCGACCAATAAAGAAACATTAAGATGGACCTTTGTATGGTAAGTTTCCACAGTCCATCGATCTTCGCAGCAAGTTACCAGCGAAAATCCGTTAAAAAAAAAAAAAAAAAAAAAAAAAACGAGCGTGGCGGATTTTCGTCCGTGTTATACGACGATGTCTCTGGAATGATGGAAAAATGGGGTCACACAAAGCAACTGACAGGAAAACGTTAAAAATGGACGATGCAATTGGTACAATTGGTAGCAATGTTAATTAAATTATAATAATGACTTAAATGAGCTGTGAATACATTTAAATTTTAAATTACCTCTTGCCGGTTGCTCATTTTGCTTAGTTTATATTTCCAACTGGTGTAAATATTATAGCCGTTAAGTAAAAGCCGTTCAGTGTTCAAGCAGTGCTTTCTTGTGTTTGTAGTGCTCTACTTTCTTCATTTAAACCATTTTTTTCTTGTGTAAATCACATGTGTGTCTTATAATTGTTAAAACCAATAAGAAAAAATAGTTCAAAAAATAAAGAAGCAACTAATCAATTTGCAAAGGAAATTGCGATAATTCGCAAAAGGTTAAGAACTACATTTTATAGCGGACACACTGGGCATGGCTCTACAGATTTAATTCATTCCTTCAATATATATTTGCTTGCAGCCATTCTTAACTGAGTCAGAAATGAAAGTATATGTATTTGTATATGATATAAATAACTATATTTATAGCATGTCTTTGATACACCTCTCATTATATACATTTTTCATTAAAAGGAAGCTCGGCAAGCCTCGTGCTTTTGTTTCTGTACGTTGTGGATTTACCTGTCTCGTGCTGCAAAGACCATAGAGTCATTTAAGTGTTTGAAACTGAATTTCGTATGGTTGAAATGCATGATCTTACATGAGTGCTCATTTTGTATGTAAATTTTTTAACGAGTCAAATAAATACTAATTTTACGAGCTTTGAAAAGCAAATGATTTTAGTGATTGGCAAATTTCATAAAATTAAATCAAAGTATGCACAGATATATCGATTTTATTTATCACTTAAACAAAATAGTGACGTTATCTGAAACAACCCAAAATAGGGTATTACATGTACCTTATCTGTGAAAAAACCCCAAAAGTGAATTATAAGTACTTTGAGATATATTCGCATGCCTCGGTGGTTACGGCATTACTTACTTGCTGTGCTGTTTCGCGTGTTACATATAAAAACAAAAATATGATATGGATGTAAAAATATATCCCTATATTTTCACATGAAAAATATAAGATTTCCCATCATGCGATTAGCGCTTGATTGTGTGTGCGTGCAAAAGTTGTACCTACAGAAACAAAAACAAGCACTTTGTGAGCTAAAACAAATAAATAGAAATTATCTTACGTTGCAGACTAATCTTTAAGAAAGAAATTTGACCAGTTGCCGCTCT
The DNA here is from genome assembly GCA_016746295.1 of Potamilus streckersoni. Lineage (NCBI taxonomy): Eukaryota > Metazoa > Mollusca > Bivalvia > Unionida > Unionidae > Potamilus > Potamilus streckersoni. The sequence goes on from JAEAOA010001694.1 coordinate 4,857,336, forward strand.
CGTGTATCATGTTTTGCATGTTGCATGGCACAGAGGCAAAATAGAACTATTCTTGAATTAATCCTACGTTGGAAAAAATTATAACCCTAACAAACAACCCATATAAAAACAACAAAAATCAACTGTGTGATAAGATTGATGTCATTACACAATACGTTTGTAATAAATTTTTATCAAGGCATGTGAATTAGAAAAACTGTAGAAAAATTATCAAGTATTGTTAAAATTAATATGTACTGCTTGCAAAAATACCCAAACTTTTTTTAAAATGTAAAGTTATATCTTCTAGCATCATGTAACATGCATGTACAACGTTTGTAATGCATTAAGATAAAATGATAAACTTTATATGAGCAACACAAGCATAATGTGAGGTTATATACCTAACACAGCCACACATAATGCGAGGTTATATAGATAACATAACCATGCGCAGTATTAGGTTAAATACATAACAAGGCCATGCATATATATATATATATATATATATATATATATATATATATATATATATATATATATATATATATATATATATATATATATATATATATATATATATATATATATATATATATATATAACCTCACCCTATGCATGGCTGTGTTATGTATATAACCTCACCCTATGCATGAATGTGATGTGGATACATGTGGATGCAACCTCACATTATAGGTATGGCTGTGTTATATATATATATATATATATATATATATATATATATATATATATATATATATATATATATATATATATATATATATATATATATATATATATATATAACAGCCATACATAGTGTGAGGTTGCATCCACATCACATTCATGCATAGTGTAAGTTTATATACAGCACACAATCATGTATAGGGTGAGGTTATGTACATAACACAGCCATGCATAGTGTGAGGTTATATACACTACACGGCAATGCGTAGTGTAAGGTAATATACATAACACAGCCATACAAAGTGTAAGGTTATGTACACAATACGGCCGTGCATTGTGTGAGGTTATATACACCATACATCCAAGCATATTGTGAGGTTGCATACATATGATAACCATGCATAGTTTGAGGTTAGGTACGTAAAACTGTCATACATAATGTACATAATGTGAGGTTATATGCATAATACAGCCATGTATAGTCAGTGCGGTCTTAAGGCATGGGTACACTATGCAGTTGTCCAGGACCTCACGCTTTTAGGGGCATCATGCTGCCCATATTGTTAATGAATAGTAGGGCCGGTTGGGGCCCCCGAATGCATTGCTTTGCCCAGAACCTTATGTTGTTAAGACGGCACAGTGTATAGTGTAAGGTTATATACATATCCGCGCATATAGTGAGGTTATATACATAACACATCCGTGCATATAGAGTGGTTATATACCTAACACCGCCATACATAGTGCGAGGTTAATACATAACAGAGCCATGCAAAGTGTGAGTTTATATAAAAAACACAATCATGCATAGTATGAGGTTATATAGATAAGACAGCCATACATAGTGTGAGGTCATATACGCAACACGTCCATGAATAGTGTGAGGATATATAGACTACACAGAAATGCAAAGTGTGAGGCCATATAGATAACACGTTCGTGCATAGTATTAGGTTATATAGATAAAGAGGAAAATGACCTTTCAGGTTATCCATGAGATGGGTCACGAATGCAAGCGACTCATTAGGTTGACAACTAAAATGGACCTTCCTCTATTTATGTATTAAAATTCAAATACCTAATAAACGTGTTCGACCCACTTCGTATTGCTTTTTTATATCTTAAAGTTTTATCTAAATGTGACGAAATTTCTGGCGATATAAAGCCGTATATAATACAGCTTGCAAGGGAAGTCTGCAACATGAATATATAACATCTTATCTCTAGCATGAGTTATATCTCCTGAAAGATGTAAGACAAACCCTGTTAACGCTTTAACTAAATTTCACAAAAAAGTTAAAAGTTTAGAGACAAACATTTTTGACATTAGGTGCATGTTTAAGCTTCAATTTGTTTATACCCGGTGAGTAACAAAGGGACATTTAACGACTATGAATGGAAAAATACGAGAAGACTGTATGCCTGTCAAAAATATAATAAGCTTTGGGAAGATTATGATCATGTAAAAGCAAGAGTATGGCTTGTGTCGAGTTATAGCTCAGTGTCCCATCACGAATATCATTCTAGAATGACGAGCCCTTTTACTTGACAAAATCTATTTTATTTTTACAAAACATCACTGAAAAAACCTTGGCGGATTTATTTTTCTCATTAGCTAATAACCTGTGTTCAGTATTATTCTTTAAAACTTATAGCACGTTCATGACATAAGTTTTATAAGAGATGGTTTGGACCTAGACGAATTTCATTATTTTCGAGAAATAATAAACAACTTGATTAAACAAAGAAAGAAAAATAATTACTCTACTTCATTTTGGTAATGTAAAGAGATACCATAATTAAAAAGTTACCAAAAGAGATATATGTCAGATAAACATAACTATATTTATCTGCCATTTTTTTAGTTATATTTCAAACACTTACTTCGATATTTCACTTAACTGTTTCTTTTTCATCTTTTGCCATAATGGTGTATGCTGTAAAGATTTTCTTAATGACGAAACATAAACATCCGTCTCTGTTAACGAGATAGATTAATCAGCTAAATTTAGAGATTTGTGAGAATTAAACAGATTATCTGACGCTTGCGATACAAATACAAGCCATACGACTATCGATGAATGGGTATATTTGCTTCCAAATGAACTAGAAATTGTCAATGGCATAGTCAGATATCCTTAACAGGGATGTAATTCTGTCTAATATTGTAATAAATGTCTAATGAGCAGGCACTTTAATCGTTCTCTAAAATTATGCACCGGCATATTAATATGTGAATAATTGACTTAGTATATCATTAGAATACACAGTTCTGATATGTCTCTAATTAGAGGCCATTCTCTTTCAAAGAAAAACTGCAAAAAAGCAAACAATTAAAAGAGATAATTTCAACATATATTTTACATATGTTTATTTGCAGAGATTTAATCTGACGTTCGAAACATTCGTTTACGTATTCACGTATAATTTTGAAGAGATCAGACTGCAGCATCTTTGTCGATCATTCCATAATTTGGTCTTTATCTAGCCATAGTGATTTAAAAACAAAACCAAGTCATTGCCTTCCTTGTGTACTTCTTGTGTTACCCTAGATATACATATATGGCTTTTAAATACATACACACGCACACACAACAAAGCAAAATGTCTCTTGTTGTTATATTTTCTGGATTTAGACGCGACCACAACTGAGTTCAATCTTCCAGAGAACTTTAGAGAAAGACGTTGCAGAAGGTATATGTAACGAGACTTAAACTTTCAGACGTCATATGTAAACTAGGCAAACTTTTGCCTATCATATCTCAAACTGAAGATTTTGTCTTTGTTCAGGACTAAAACTAATTGAAACCTTCTCACAAATCGATATAAACTTTGCTTTTTACAGAAACATCATGAAAGCCTTGGTTTTTAGCAACCAGATGCCACAGCTAACAGAATATTTAGGTTTGATCGCTCTTTATTAAACAATATGCAAAGATAAAGTTAATGCACTTGCAAAAATCTGTTCCTAACCCTTCCTTCCGAGAATTAATTTTATATTAAGTTTGAATTGAATAATCCAGTCTGACTGCATAACGTCTCCTGGCATATGGCACATTCGAGAAGCCAAGAGCACCAACGTGTTTTAATTTTCCAATCGAGATATGACCTTTAAAAACCTGAAGTGAACTTTTAATCTTGTTAGAGATAAAAATATCTGTATTGTGCAATATAATAAAACTACTTTCATTAATATGGGATTTTTTTTCGACATGCAGACGTTTGTGCTTCAAATGAATTGTCTTCATTGCATCTGAAGCTTTTTCAGACAGCCAATCCCAGGCTGGCCTATGTTCGCCATGTGGTCGTGCACATGTAACCTCGTATGTTTAGCTCTACCGGAGACAGATGGAGAATGCTCCCTAGCGTTACAAACAGCATGAAGCGCTTTCAAACAACTTGAAAGTACCGTTACTTATCACTAAACAAGCTATGTCGATTTTTCCAGGGTTGTGGAAGGGTTAGAACTAACGGAACATTGCTCTCGAACACGTGGCATTTGCTAAACGAATTTGAGATGTTGATTTTTATCTTCAAGCCTTCCAATATGAATTTTAAATAGGTTGAGCATGTAACAGTAAGTGGCAGTTGCTAAATTATCAGGGTATAACAATTTTGCGCCGATGTTCGCGTGAAAAGAACAATAAGACACCATTTTCAGAGGCAGGTGAACCTTTCCTGACGCCTTTCCACCCGCCATCAGCTTGATTAATGCATCTGTATCAATATCAATTATGTAAAGAATTAAATAGACATGGAAATACAGAATTTATAGCTGCAGAAACAAATGCGAAATACAACCAGGTGTACAATTAAATTTTGTCATATTGGAAAAATTGGCACCCGTTGCAAACAAAACGCAATCTGCACATGGAATATTAGAAGAAATTGCATGGAAAATCACGGCCTTTTAACCCTTGAACCGATATTCAGTCATAATTTCTCTCAATATTATTAATAACTTTGGAAAGTGCAACAAAAAATTCTTTTCTCCGCAGCGCAGAAAACGCTGCTTGAAAATCCAATCGAGTTTGAAAATCCGCGCTCTTTCCAGGAGTTAATTTGACACGCATGCGCACGTGACTGGTATGCTCTGATGGGCAACTGTTTAGCAGTTTACTCGCGGCTACAACAGTTAAAAAGAGATGAAAACTTTTTTATCTGGGTAAAGCAAGTTAGGCTTACTGTCAGTAAGTGAATATGATTCAAGAAAATCCTACACTCTCGTTTAAATTCAATGCGTATATTTTACAGATGAAATATCCTTAATAATAGGTAAACAGTTATGTTTGCACACAGATTATGCAACACACCATTGTGAAAGGAACAAGCACAGTTGCAACGCCTCCGCATTTAGACACACAAGAGAATCTATTCAATTGTCCCGGCTATGAAATGTTGTGCAATTATTATATTATATCAAACATGATGTATTCACAGTTTTAACCTAGAAATAGGATCTAATCGTGCAAAAAGACACCAACCGGTGAGAGTAGATCTTTCATTATTTACAGTTCACGCGACTTTTTCTCCGGTTAAATGGGTATAGTCATGAAAATGTGTACACATATTGTGAAAAACTATTGTACATGGCGATGACTCGGATAATTACTAAAACTAAGAATGCGATAAAAGTTAGTACATTTTGAGGGAGGAAAATGTCCTTCTTAAAGGTGATCTATTTGGGGTAAATGAGAAAAAAGAACTGATCCTGACAGCACACGGAGGGCTTTATCAGTGGTTGCCTTGTGCTCTTACGGAAAAGAGCGCGCCAGGCATGATGTCCAATTTGTTATAATCTACATCATTGATATTCGTTATTGCAAAGAAAAACGTAGAACCGTCTACAAAAGAGTGAAATACCACAATGTTTTAAGGCCGAATTGATGTGACATTATGTAGACTGGATACTGATATGTCAATAAAAGTGAGATATTAAATTGTTACAATATGAGGGCATATATACCAGCCTCTCAATCGACTTATACTACTCTGATTTGCTCTCATGCGAACTAATTTACATATATATTTTTCCTGAATGTCCGAAACGAAGAAAACCAATAATGACCTCTATATTCATTATTAATTTCAGATGATTAACAGTCTTTCGTACTCTGAAAAAAAAAATAGAACAAAAGTGTGTATTTGGTGGAGTATTAGTTTTATGTATTTATTTGCAAAGAGATAGTATGTGACTAGGATGACCAAGGGTAAATTAATTTGCATATAATGGCGACAGTCCGTTCTCAAATGTGGGGGTGGGGATTTATGTCTAACAAAACAGCATAATTTGAAGGGCTGATAAATAAAAAGTACTGTAGCAGCAAACTTATCAGCAGTATGAAAAATGACAACATAACCAGAAGTCATCATCGTCGTGGTCATCATTGTTAGCAGCAGCAATATCAAGTATTTATCTTAATTAGTGTAATCAAAGGTACAAATAAAGACTAAATGATTGAATATCGCACAAAGCAGGTACACAACAAACCTCTTTGTATCATCTTCAGGCATGTCTGGAGACAATAATGCTAATGATACTAACTAGGATGCTGATTCTAATAACGATCCATATGAGGAGAAAAAATTCGAACTTTCATCATCTATTTAAATCTTTTTAGGCTTTGTTTACATCATGAGATATGCATCGATTAAGGTTTTCTCTAAATTATATAACTCATGTTTATTTGCAAAGAGATACAAACAAACCACTATTTGCATTGTATTACTGCCAATTTGTTTCTAGGATAAATTTTGTGTTTTCCCATTGTATGGGCGAATTGGAAGAGGGGGTAGATATATGCAACTTTACATCGCTAGCAACGTGTCTAACGTTTCAAATCTTTTATTCTGCCATTACACGAGAATTACTGGCTATTGTCTTCCAGCACTTAGTGCTCGTAACCTCTTTCTATTAATTCGTTTTAAAAGGGTCTAGTGAGAATTTATTATAATCTTTATCTGGCAAGACAGTGGAAAACAAATGAGTTAACGTACATACGATATTTTAATAAAATCTGTGATGTTGAAATTTATCTGACACATATCGGTTTAACGTATTAAATGTCGCGAATTAGTCAAATATATTCAGACTAGATCTGATATGAACGATACAAGCTTATATTCTCTATTCAGTTATGGAGAGGTCAGCCATTCATATCTTAATTTAATATACAAGAGAGAGAGAGAGAGAGAGAGAGAGAGAGAGAGAGAGAGAGAGAGAGAGAGAGAGAGAGAGAGAGAGAGAGAGAATAAACTTTTATCGTTCATACTAGATCTAGTCTAAATGTATTTTATTTATTCGCGACATTAAATGCGTTAAACCAAAAAACCAAACAAAAACAATTCGCTGTGCATTATCGTAATTATTGCTGATATTCATTATCGTCTTCGCTGTCGACCTCCGTCCTATTATCATCGCCAGAAGCACCATCTTCGTCATCATCATTATTATATTTATTGCTGAATCGTCAAATGAAGAAAAATATATAAATAGCCTTAACAAAATGATAATTAAAGTTCTAATGACCCTCATAATATAAGGTAATGAACGATACTAACTTTAAGTGTGTGTGTGTTTGTGTGTGTGTGTATGTGTGTGTGTGTGTGTGTGTGTGTGTGTGTGTGTGTGACAACAATGAAGCGGTATTGTAAGATGCTCTGCACCTAAAAAATGATAATCTACATTTCAACCATAAATATGTCTCATAAAATGTGTTGTCTTTCAGTTCTTGGGTTGATGGTTGAATTGCTAATTTAGTGAAGTGGGCTAGTTTTGACGGAAACAGTGAAAGCACCTCTCAGCTTAAGACACCTGTATTGCATGATAATTTCTAATTATCTCTTAAATACCTTTCTAACAACCAATTAACTCTCAAACCAACGGACGCTATCATTTAAGTTGTCTCTATGAATCGTTTTTAACGTTAAAAACATTCACATCGAAAACAGAAATGTATTGTTTATATCCTACCTACTGTCAGGTGAATGCATATTTCAAAATTAGTCTTGTATGTACTGTAGCTATGATTCTATGAATAATGACTATCTTTTCTCCCAAGACATACTCAAGGTCAGAAAGTCTATATCCATCTTTCGCTGTCTGACTAGGGGAATACATATATCAAAAACATATTTCTTTGAGTCAACAAAAGAACAATTAACTGAGCTGAGGCGTTTTAAGTAAGTGATAGATTATCATATATACAGTAATTTATTATAAGGATTGTTTATATTTGACCATGCTCTTCTTTCCGACTTTTGTCTTTTGACTTTTGTTGATTACCTTTAGATTTCTGTTGAAAGTTGCATTAAGAGCATGTGATAACCACGCAGTATTTGTGTTTTTTTTTTTTTTACTCCATTGCATGATAATTGGGGATTATGCCGTGAAGATCGGGACATTTTCTACACAGCCTACAAGAATAACATGACCTCTAATCAAATTATCACTAGAGCTCGTACGAGGGATGCCAACATCCAAGTGTTAAGTCACGAGAGCAGTGACAGCTACCAAGGTAATAAATAATCCATGATATTATCTTGGCTTCAACACCTATGTGATATCTACCGCCGCGAGTCCCGTACCCAAGTGACATCTGTCACTGCCTGTCTAGTTATCACACACACAAACACACACACACACACACAAGCACGCACGCACGCACACATTTTTGATTTCGAAAAGACTTAAAGAACAATGGAGATGGAAGTGGAAATTTTTTTTAGACATTTATGAAAGTAAAGATATTCAAACGGGAGTCCTTTGACTATAATAATTGCATGCATACATACATACGTACGTACATACTTTGATAATTTTTATATATAATATATTATAAAGATTAAACTATTGAGAAAAAGATGGGTGTGGGCTAATGCAATTTAGAATTGTATAAGTGTCTGTATGTCTGCCTAAATCTGTTTACATGCAAAGTTTGCATTGTTATAGATCCTGGAATATAATGTTGCCTTCTTAATTCACAAACGGAAATGATCAGAAATGGATTTTTTTTTCTTCTCGAGTTTGTTGTTGGGTACAGAACGACACACCATGTCACAAACATTCAAATCTGACATGAAAATATACACGGTGTATAGCTTTTCTACCGTCTGGCGTCAGATCATGTCCAATCCGTTTCAGCAATTTATAAGTATTTAACCTTTCTTGCACATCACTGAAAAATGTTTTGCCAAAATTCAATAGGTAGTTCATAACGACCATATTAGTTTTCGGATTCTTCGCATGTAATCACTGTATCTCCAGAAAGAAAATGTCATTTTATGTCATAGGCCCTTCATCTGGTTATATCCCAAAACTATTTGATCAATAACATGCTTTCGCTTCAAGGGTTGATCTTATTGATTCCAAGATTCTCATGTAAGTCAACGTATTATTACCAACTTAATTACAGTGTGTTTTCTTAGTACAATACAAAAATAATGATTAGTAAATATGTTACATATGGTTGGGCCAAGTATAAAACCATGTATTACACCATTAGTGGTAGTTAAGTAGTCACTTTTGCAAAGCACACTATTGTCTATTACATAGATAATTACATGTAGCAATACGACCACTCCGGTGACCTTGTGGTTAGAGCGTCCGCCTCGGATGCGGGACGTCGTAGGTTTGATCCCCGGCCGAGTCATACCAAAGACTTATAAAAATGGTACTAACAGCTGCCTCGCTTAGCGCTAAGCATTAAGAGGTTAGTGTTAGGACTGATCCGCCTGGTGTCAGGATAATGTGACTGGATTGGACATCATGCTACATGTCTTCGGCAAGATGTCCCAATGCTAAACATCACTATAAACTGCCACACTGCTGACATAGTAGCGATATGACTGAAAAATTGTTCAAGCTATATAAAAATTCCAAATCACACACACACACACACACACACACACACACACACACACACACACACACGTAGCAATAGGGTCAAAACGTTTAGACCAAAACAATTACGATATATAGCGATATAACAAACCCATATTGCAATACGTATTTCAGTACAATAACACTTAATGAAAATAATAAAATAATCAATTTAACATTTACTACTTGAAAAAAATACAATATCTCTAAGTGAAAGGTATCTTATAAGACTTCAAATGGTGGTCTAGTCAATTGAACCTTAAAAATTATCTTAACAAATGAAACAAGTCTACAAACACTTGAAATCAGTAAGATTAGCAGCAGAAGCAAAAATCTCTAATGTTTTAAATATGTCTGTATTTAGATGTACACTTCACATGGGCATTGTATTAAATGTCTTAACATATTTTAACTATATTTTATCATTTTTCAGTTAGACGCATATTTTTCTGCAGAAAAGTCAATATATCGACAACGTCTGATCTAAGATCTTTTTCTGTGCAGTAACAATATCTCAGCTGTAATAAAGACTCTTTCATGAAAACATTTTAATTGAAAAATAGTCCTGGTCTTGACTTGCACCTTCTCTCCCATTACAACTTGCCCGAATACCGAAAT
>JAEAOA010001694.1:4872500-4937500 GCA_016746295.1 Potamilus streckersoni
TCATTTTTAACGTATATTTTACTATCTTAGAAAAAAATGTTTTTGTACCAGCCGGCAATATTTGAAAAAGCATTACATGTATTTTGTATCGAACTTTATCGATTTGGACCTTTGACAGTATTTTTGTATTGCCACAGAACGTATTTTATGTTAGGAATTACAGCGAATTTCGTTGAGAAGAATTGATTTACAAAATCAGCTTTTTAAACTCATTGAGACAGGGATCAAAACATTCATTTCCACTTTTTAGAATGTATGCTCAGTTATTAATTTAGCTTTAGGTGGCGCTCTACAGTGTCTAGCCTGGCAAAATTCATTTTCCCTTTTTTTAGTAGCTGTTACGGATATTATACTTTAGCCTAATTCAGGCTGAATTTTGAGCACAAGGAAGCAGTCATTTTAGTTAGCGGTGTGCTTAGATCATGTACAATTTTCAAAAGTACAATACCCAAAGAAATGTCAGTCACATTATATTAACGTAGCACATAGGTATACCAACATTCTCTCCACTGTGCATGCTTTAAATGCAAATAACTTCACCTTATATATCCAACTCTCTCAAAAGTACATTATAAATGTTACGAGTTTTATATAATTTCCACCATATTTTAAGCTTCACAAATTATAAAAATTCACTCAAGGGGTGTAACTCATGCTAACCTGCTCAGTGACCAAAACATATTCCTTACCCCTACAGACGGGTACTTATATTGATTCATTGCGTATAAGAACTGATAAGTTATGTTCCATAAATATAAAAAAATTAAGATCATTGTAAAATCCCTTTCTTTCTCTCTTTGTCATTCATTCTGAGGCGAAAAATTAAATAGAAATATGGAGTATAATGACAGCTTACGCTCTCTGAAACGGAAGGAAAGGAAGGAGAAAAGTATGGCATACAGATTTTTCCGAATGATTTCAATTACATATTCTGGCATCACGACGACGACGACGATGATGATGACGATGATGATGATCGCCACTAGGATGATAACGGTGGTTGTGACGATGACGACTACATTTTTTTGGCAAGAATGAATAAAACACTGATTTATGAAGAGTTACATTGTTGACAAAAATTGCAAAAATGTAATACGCAAATGATAACAATGTCCCACCACCACACCCCACCCCCCAAAAATAACTTCGTGAAAAGGGATAAATTGAAATATCCGAAACTCATATCCAATTCGTCTTTAATAGGAAACAAAAGTTCAATTTAAAACAGCTTGATTAACGAGTCTTGTCCTACTTTCTCATGTTGCCAACTGTCTTCTTTTATTAATTGTAACCATATTCGTAGCTATGGAAAGTGTACACACATTTCAAGTACATTATAATATCAGAAAATGTGTACATTTATATAATTTATACAAAGATCAAGTACATTATATCAGACAATGTTTTCATTTATTTAGAGTAGACAAATAACAAATACATTATATCAGAGAATACGTATATTTATGTTGAGTACACAAATATCAAATACATTATGATCTCTGACAATGAGCACATTTACATGATGTATACAATTATCAAGTACATTATATCAGACAATGTTTACATTTATTTAGAGTAGACAAATATAAAGTACATTATATCAAACAATGTTTACATTTATGTAAAGTAGACAAATATCAAGTACATTGTCTTAGCAAATGTGTAAACTGATAAAGAGCACGCAGATATCAAGTACATTATGATAGCAGACAATGTGCACATTTATACAGAGTACACAAATATCATATACATATTTATATTAGACGATATGTACATTTATATGGAGTATACAAATATCAAATACATTATGTCAGACGATGTGTACATTTATATAAAGGACACTATGGAAATTAATCCTTGAATATAATTCCAAACACTTAAAATACGCAAAATGTAATGAAAAAGTGAGTTTTACAATAGATGTAGATTTCGGTTTGAGTATAGAGTTATTGTGTGGTAAGCCATAATTTTAAAAGCATCAGAAGATTGATATACATGTACATATAAATAAGTAAGTAAAAGCAACCAATGTGTCAAAGTTAAACAAAATTTGCGTGCTTCAATCATATGTATATATTAACCTCCAGTGTACTAGTGGCCTACAAATCTGACAGAATGTATTATTCATTTATGCTATATACTTTATTTTTCTCAAAAGAAATTGTTATATACGCATGATCATATGAAACATATATGATAATGAACGAATTTGTGTGAAGGTGAGCATTTAAATAGCTTTTCAAAAATGTATCTTACCTGTTTCTCAAAGGGAGAGATAAAGGTGTCGTCGAGTGGTCCTCTTTCAACAGTAGGGTTAGGAAATGTACATATTTGTACGTGTACAGCCTGAAATGGTAAATACACAAAATTGTACGTGTACACACTGAAACTGTAAATTTACATATTTGTAGTCTGAAATGTCAAGTGAATAAGCAATCTGTGATAAACACACACAAATACACACACACACACATATATATATATATTTATTTATATATATATATATATATATATATATATATATATATATATATATATATATATATATATATATATATATATATATATATATATATATATATATATATATATATATTTCGTTAAAAATATTTCTTCTTACTAATGGATGAAAACTGCATATTATAAGTGCAAATAATGTTTTCCTCTGTTCTGTAAAATACTGGCTAATAAATTTGCAGGTATGTATCAAAAGGTATATCAAATATATTAAACTACCGTACGCTGTTGAACATATAGAGTCAAATCTGGCCTCATTTAGACTCGTCTTTCGCTACACGTGTCTAGCATAAAGGATTAAGGGAGTTAAGGCGCTTCAGTATCTATTTAAATAGATTAAGTAACATTATCGTAAAACATTAACCTAGCTGAATTAACATCGGCAAGACTTTTTAATCGTAATTTGTATTGCTGGTCTTAATTCATATTTAGATTTTATTAATGTATATAAATTTAGAATCGAATTAAATAGCCTTTATAAATTTTTTATCGACAAGAAGTTCTGGGTTGATGAACGAAGCCGAAACTAACTTTACGCTATGTAGTTGAAATATATTACGAGATGAAGTTAGGTTTTTGTTTTAGATGTAATTGGCATAAATATGTATTGGAAGTACTTTAGTAGAGTGACTTTAGGAATAAATAGGTTCCTGAATATCATTATAAGTCCTTTGGTATAATGTTTTTAGCAATAAATATGTACCTGACTATTACTGGAAGTCTTTTGGTATATTGATAATAGGAGTAAAAATGTACCTGAATATTTTTAAGAGAAAAAAAAAAAACTAAAATTCATTGAATATTGCTAAGCTATTCTAACGAAATGTTGATAATAACTCTTTAAAATTTTGTTTCCAGAGTTTGTTGTTTATAAAACAAAGAGCAATTGTGTGTGTGTGTGTGTGTGTCTGTGTGTGTGTGTGTGTGTGTGTATGTGTGTGTGAAGGTTAATACTCAGTATATATATATATATATATATATATATATATATATATATATATATATATATATATATATATATATATATATATATATATATATATATATATATATATACTAGACATACATTTTTTGACGAACTATAGATAGCAAGGGATGATTATTTTTTAAATATGCGCATAGCAATTTGCGTTCATCTTGAACATTTTTAATGATTATAGTATTTAATTTTTAATGTTTATAGTATTTATTTTCCAATCTCCTTTACCACATTCACTTTATGTAATTCTCTCCTGCTGTAGGTTCCATAGTAATTCACATATTTGGAAACAATACAATTTTTATTTACTTGTCGGAATGCCTTGAACTAATTGCTAATAAACGTAACGCTTTAAGGAGAGAGAGAGAGTTTATTTAATACCTTACATAAACAATTGATCCAAATTAGTCGACACCTGCCGTGTCTAACGCGCGGGTCACTTAAAGTAGCCAATATCGTTATACAATCTTACTCTTAGAGAACAAGAGTAAAGGCGGCTAAAATCCAGCCGGACAGAAGGTTTTAACTACTTGATCACGGAAGAATGGATAAAGATAAAAGTCAAAAATGTCTTTACGTTTTGCCTAATGAAAGGTGACCTGTGAAATCTGAGTTTTGGTTTTCTTGATCTTGCCGACATCTGTCAATTAAACAATCAACGTAAACTTTTTAAAGGTAGATTGGTTTAAAGTGGTCCAATTAAACGCGCGCGTGGCTTACGGGTAATATACCCTATGTTTACCAAAGACAAGTTAAAACTTAGATAGATAGATAGATAGATAGATAGATAGATAGATAGATAGATAGATAGATAGATAGATAGATAGATAGATAGATAGATAGATAGATAGATAGATAGATAGATAGATAGATAGATAGATAGATAGATAGATAGATAGATAGATAGATAGATAGATAGATAGATAGGTAGGTAGATAATTGTGCGTTAATACTCAAACTAAATCGATGAGTTATGATCCATATATTGCTTTTAATAAACCAACATAATAATAAATAAATAAATAAATAAATAAATAAATAAATAAATAAATAAATAAATTAGTTTAAAATGCAGACGGTTAGATAAAGAGACAAATCCATAAATGGAACGCGAAAAAAACATATCAGATATCAGTTGGGAAAAGAATAGAAAAAAAACCCTTTTTTTTCTTGGAGTCGACAAGATTTCAAAAGATGGAAGTCACATAGACTACGAAAATCGTCTAATAGTTACAAGAGCTGTCATCCTTTAACAAAACCTTGGTGTTTTATAAAGATCACGGTTTCATTTAACACTGGTTTGCAGCTATTAATAAACAAAATATCAGCCAAATATGCATTTATGTGCTAAGATGTACTTCATGAAGAGGATATTCTGGGTAGAATAAGATGCATTGATGGTTCATTATCACCCTTTTCTTCTTCATCTTTATCTTCTTACTATTATTATTTTCATCATCATAACATGGTCAACAAGTATGAACCGTGCATGGCAAAGTTATATATATATATATATATATATATATATATATATATATATATATATATATATATATATATATATATATATATATATATATATATATCAGAGAGAGAGAGAGAGAGAGAGAGAGAGAGAGAGAGAGAGAGAGAGAGAGAGAGAGATCTGGGTGTGTATGTGTGTTTAACGAACAAATTATAGAACTAAAATAGAACACGCGTTTTATCGGCAACCCATTCAATACTTTTGCATTTTATAATGTGCGAAAAGCACACAGTAAAAGAGGTTTTAATGTTAGGAAACAAAAATGTGGTTTCATGAACTCGACTAAAACAGTATCACTTCTCAGCAAATTGTTTTGCCATAGGTGGTGGTTGTAATGAAACAAATAATCGCTCCTTAATCAGCAATTTGAGGCTAAACTGTATATATGGAAGCTGGTAAATTCAACAAAATTGTTTATACATGAGTTTTATATACGTCCGTCCGAGGGAATGATTCGCAAGTGGGAAAAGGTTGGTTAAAAGTCAAATTTAGTGGAACATATTTATATACGTTATAATGTTGTCTTAGAAAATACAGCAACACTTCTCCCCCATCCGCTGCCCCCCTCCCCCGACACCCATCATTGTAGATTACTTGATTGTCTTAGCAGCAATGTACTAAATAATAAACTATAGTACTATACCAATAATGTTTTTACATGATAAAAACACATTTTCAATTATTCATGAAACTATATAACGTCATTTACATGACGCTAAGTAACAACCCCTGAATGATGTAATACCCTCTTCTGTATTATGAACAATATTTTCTGTCCTTTGAATAAATCCACTGGAGGAGAGAATACAATTGTATCCCATTTTCACTAAATGCATATGCAAAATGGTACCTTGTACGTCTGTTATAGACCATTGCCAAATAAGAAACGTTAATGTTTATCGGTTTTCTAATAAATCAGCAAATTACAGTAGTTTTTCCACCGTTCTAAAGAGAGTTTAAATGAATTGGTTCAAAAGTTTATCCAGGTATTTTAAAGGAACCCCTCCGCACTTTTTACTCTTTAGTATTTGTCATTTTCTTTACTATACCGAAAGTATTGCGACCTTTATTTTTCTTGTTTATCCGTGCACTGTGTTCATTGTTTAAATGTGACATCGTTTTTCTCACCTCTCTACACTGGAGACCGGAGAATCATTTAATCTAATTGTTCCGACCCTCAAGCATTGTTGACTAATCATCGAGACATTTCTCCATTGATCGACACTTGAGATTACTCGCTCGTGGAGGGAGTGTTGCCAGTGCGACACCGACCAATCAAAATCCGACGTCCATAAGAGCGCACGCGACCTTTTTTAACTAGAAAAGATTGCAATTGGCTGCTTTGGGCAATTATCTTACTCTAAATGCCATCTCTATTGTGTGGTCGTTGGATGGCTGAATTCTTTCGACCTTGAATAAATAGGAGGACGTATAAAAGGACCTTTCGGCCAATTCGAAGTCACATTCATCTAATATTGTCACTTAAAATTGTAATATAATTCTCAAAGTCTATCCGCTGCTGTGCATTTACCATAAGAGGATGCCGGGTGAGGTTGAATATATATGTGCTACCTCCCCTGCAGAGGAAGTTTGCACAAACGTGATTAGCGTAAGTACACCGGGAACCCCAGGTTCCACGACTTGCATTACAAACACTAACAGCGAGTTCTCGAGTTTGGATTCAGACCTGGAAAATGATAGCGTGTTCGGAGAATCTCCAGAATCAGAAAATGGAAGCAGTCAGCCTAATTCTTCATCTACCTTCAGTGCAAATACAAATGAGTGCACTCCGAAGAAGAAAAGATACAGCAAGTCTCGTGCGAAGAACAAAAGCCCTGCCTTGATTATGAAAATGAAGAAGACACGTCGGATGAAAGCAAATGACCGTGAAAGAAACAGAATGCATAGTCTTAATTCTGCTCTGGATGAGCTTCGAAAGATTCTACCCACAACACAGGAGGACAACAAACTTACAAAAATCGAAACCTTACGAGTTGCTCATAATTATATATTCGCCTTGTCTGAGACTTTGAAAATGTTAGATCGTAAAGATCAAGAGGTGAACTCTGTGAACAAAAACGTGCAACACTTATTTGGAAGTGCTAAACATTCTCTGGACAGTGATACACGCTCCATTCGGAATCATCAGTTTCACCAAAATCACCACCAAGAATCCCCAATAATGTCAAAAGTTAAACTGGAATGCATGGACGTTAAACACTCTGGTATGCAACAAACTAGTGCTTTCGGACAGTTTCAGAACAACACATCCACGGGATCTACGACCATTACCATTATGCCAAGACTTGCAAATGTTTCTCATATTACACAAAGACAAACGACGAACTACATCACAAATTTTAATTACGATTGGAATTATTCACCATATTCGTACACAGTGCCGTCCAGCCCAGCAGCGTTTTCAGACACATCGGATGGATATTCCTTTGAAATGGTGTGATGTGAGAAGTTTTCCAAGATCAACACGAAAAACTGGCAGCCGGACTTTAAAACATGTGTTCATTTTTTGCAAATACAAATATATGTAATATTATATTTTAGAAAATTACTAATTTTCAATGGAGATTGAATTTTCTATGCAGATTTTCTGATTTAAAGAGTACTATATATTTAAAACTGTAAAATCTATGGTGCTGACATTTAATTTCTACTTTTTATCTATGCATTACAATTTTGAAAATGTACAATAGATCCTCTAAACGAATAATGTTGAGTCATTTTAGCTGGTTAATACATTCTCATGGTCGCCTTTATCTAATATTCAGCTAATTTTCCGACAGTATTTGTCCAATACAGTAGGTTCATGCGTTACTACAGGTAATTGTCCCTACATTTAATTAGATTTCAGGTGTAGTTTATTTATTATTCACGTACCTCCGCACGTCGTTACCTTCATCTAATTATTTATTTATAAGTAACCCTTGCTTTAATTTTCCCTTGCGATTTCCAGACTTGCCTAGATTTCTTACGACTTGAGAGAGTTCTCGTGCTATCCGGGCATAATGTTGTCTAAATTACATCCCGCGATAATAAGATTTTATGTATCGCAACATTTCTGATTCTTTCAGTTCGGGGATATGTCTGATAGCATCGTAAAGTGACTGTCATCCATCAATGACTGTAGAGATTAAATTGTACTTTGCGGGTTACACACTTCTAGGATGAGTGTAAGAATATGAAAGAATTAGTTGACAATCCAAAATACAACTTAACATTTCTTAACCACACAGAAGACAGATGTTAATGAATAGTGTTATCTACGATTTTGATAAAACTTTTTGATCTGAAGTATGGAATCTTTACATGGCAACGTGCGTGTCTTGATATTTCGTATTCATTCAAAATAGGGGTTCATTATATTGATTGTAATACATCAAAAGGTGTTTCACGCGAAATGTAGTTGTGTTAATTATTAATGGTGCTTTTTATCAGTTACATTTGGTAATTAACTATTAAAGATATTTTGATGATAAATGGATAACGGGATTAATTTATTATACAACATACTCAAAGACTTTGATTAACTTTGTGCCTTATGACTAACATGTTGACACGAATTTCATATTAAGATAGAAATAATTAAATGGGTCTGAGTACCTTATAAAGTAAAAGACCATACATTTTAAAACATTAACAGGAAAGTTTACGAAAAGTGTCTTCATTATATGATATGTTCCTAATATATTAATTGTATGTACAACTTTACATATATGTACAAAATAAATTATTTATCTATATATGTTATACTTTATCTTCTTTTTAGCTAACACTGCTTTTTTAACACAGAAGTTGAATGTATTTTGTGTTTCCTTCCTTCCTTTATTTTTATTTTTTTTACTTTCGTTGTTCTTTCTTTCCATCTGTCTTAGTGCTTCTTTCTTCTCCCTTTAATATTACCTTTTTTACACTAGGAGCAATGACAAATCATACTACACATTTTTTACTTTCTTTTTTTTTGCTATCTACATTTTCTTTATCGTTTACTTTTCGTGTTTGTTTATACATACATTTAACATTTCCTCGTACGCATAACGGACATAACGGATTATACAACGGTTTTCTTTTTTCACTTGCTATTTATTTCTCTATATATTTTTCTTCACGCGTAATTTAAATTCATTTGAGCAACACGCGGTCACTTTTGCTTCTTCTGAATAAGTATCTTGCTAGGTTCTCCCCCCACCCCAGCATACTGGCTGTTATGTATAGTCTATCGTCTACTGAAAAACAGTGTTCAACCCCTCCTCCAAACTAAATATAAAAAAAAAATATTTAAACCCCTAAGCAAATAGTGCTCGCTATCAAATTCGACACGCATTTGTTAAGTTGTAATACACAATTCGTTTGTTCCACCAGTTTTCTCTAGTTCCGGAAGAAAATTCGCATTATCTTTCGGATTGAGAATATCATCCTCTACTGTCTTACGATTGATTTCTGTCTTCCCCCAATTTTTTTTTTCATTCTTGCCAGTTAAAATAAACACTATACCAACAATGCTAATCTCTCTAAATAAATACAGACATTAAAAATAATAAATAAAAAGAAGACAAAACATTAATAAAAATCAAAATTGCAGAAATCTGACATTTGCAATACACTAGCCATTCATTTGACACGCCCGTTCTTTCTGTTATGCTTTTGTTATATATGCTTACTATGCTAATGTTATACATGATGCCAGGGTCTGCACAAAGTATGCTTGTGTTATATAGGATGCAAGGCCTGCACTAGCCATGCTTGTGTTATATGTGATGCAAGGGCCTGCACTAGCTATGCTTGTGTTATATATGATGCAAGGCCAAAACTAGTCATGCTTGAGTTATATGTGATGCAAGGCCTGCACTAGCCATGCTTGTGTTATATATGATGCAAGGGCATGCACAAACTAAGTGAACCCCGAGTGGCCGAGTAGTCTAAAGCGCTCACCGGTACGGACCACTCCCATCTAACCTGTATACGTGGGTTCGTCGAACGTGGGTATTGTAAGAACGCTTGACAGTAGCTTTTCGTGGGTTGGTGGTTGTATCCGAGATTTTACCGGGTTCTTCCTACACTACTTATACTGGCTGCCATGTTTAGCCTATCGTGTGCTATAAAAAAAAGAAATTTTAAAAACTAAAGATAAGAAAATAAAAAAATATAAATGTAAATGGCATTGTTTTGATAAAACAATTCAAAAGGTAAACACTTACATTTAGGGTTTATATTGGTGAAAATATACTCAAATATTCATTTTGTACATTCTCTTTTCGTATATGCGTTATATTCTTAACGGAATGTTTTAAACAATATAAATATAAATAGAATTTTATGTTTTATTTATAATGGTAGTGCCGGAATATGGTCTTACTCTATCCAAAATCGTTTGACTAGTTCTTTTGTAACATGCAAAGAAAGCAACGTAATAGTTTGTTGGGGGTTTTTTTTGCAATAGCTGACGATGCTATAATGAAAATGACAGCATTAGATTGAACCTGCGTACGTATAAAGACACAAGAATGAGTGAAATGAGGCGAGAAATACGGCAAGCTTTACAGAGAAGAAAACATAATGAAAAACTGCGACGTAGCAATCTCCTTCGCCCCCACACTAACCTGAAGACCAGTGGTGGCTTAAAATGACCATCAAAAACGCGTTTTCTTGAGAGACGGCCCAATAATTAATATTTGTGTAAGGTGTGAGACCAGAATCTAATGCTATGCCGCTGCTAAACACTACGTTCCACTCTGCTCTTTATTTAAAATCGCAAAACGGAAGACAGAACAAAGGGAAAGAAAAGGAAAATGCGATATAATTTTTTTCAATGGAAATTAAAACGTGCATACCTGAAAGCCCTATACCTTGAATGAAAGTTTCTTAAATTATTATATAAATTGACTAACAAAAAAAATTACATCGATCATCTTTAAATTGTCGGTGAATGCTTCCATATAATTAGCTGCACGTGCGAGTGTTATCAAAGACTGTTCGTCGTCCACGCGTTATTTGTGTACAGTGGGCATTTGTCCCTGGGCCAGTCTCAAGAAGACGTACCTTTAGACACAAGTGCCATTTACAATTCAACATAGAACCGCTTCTACGCATATAGACGTAAGTCCACGCTCATCGAATCATCATCATCATCATCATCATCATCATCATCATCATCATCATCGTCGTCGTCGTCGTCGTCATCATCATCATCATCATCATCATCATCATCATCATCATCATCATCATCATCATCATGTGTGTGTATGTGTGTGTGTGTCCAGACTTTTTATGACTATCGTAAAGCAATAAACGAAAATATTGGTGGCTAATCCTAATCCTTAAGTTCCTGCTCTTTTTATATTTGAATATTTATTGATTGCAATAATATATAACAATGCACAATATTCTGTACAGTTTATAATTGTTTCGATATCGAATTAGTTGGTGTATTTTTATCCTTGCTGACAGGCCAAATTTCAGTGCATGATGTATCACAATAAAAGCTAATAGATATTAATTCTATTATTAATAATATAATACTAATATAAAAAAAATCATAAAAAGAAAATTAAAAAAAAAAAATCACAGCCCCCTCTCAAAAAAAAGACAGCATTGCAGTAAGGTTAGACCACTCATTCATAACGACAGGGCATTTTGAAAATATGCAACTAGCAACCAGCAGTCTTTCTTTATCCCCCCCCCATATTAATTCAGTTGGAATTGATTGTGAATATTAAAAGATTGCAATTGTACAGCATTTGTTCCGTCCTACCACACTGCAATTTGTGATATTTAGTCTAAAGACATAAACGAATCTTGAAAATTTTAGCCAATTTTATACTTCAATGTAATAAACTAGATCCAGACATTTTATATCAAATTTGTGAACTTAAACAGTACAGAGAAAGCTTGTAGTGGCAAATAGGCGTCTATATAACGTGGTATACATGGTATCGTCTTTTACCGAAGGGTGGCGGCAAATTTGGTTGCTATTCAACCACGCTACTGTGCTAATTCGGCCGACAAAAAATTACAAATTGGTAATGGTTTCGTGCGCACCACGACCCAATCCAATAAAGGTGAGAAGAAAATTGAGATGGACACGAATTTGTGTATCTGTCTCTTTCGATTCGTCACTCTAAGCAAATAATGGGCAAGTCCTGCCCCAGGGCGGGAGTAGGACCCAGGACACATCCTAAAAGTACACTCTTATCTCAGAAGTTATCTTAAAGTATACATTTATTTTAGAAATCTGTCTTTTATCACTTCAGGTGCCTCCAGTAATTAGATTCTACGTAAGGTCCAGGAAAGGAAAGTGTCATCTATTTAAACAAACCGAAGAGGCATTTTTTAAAAAGAATTTGGAAAGCACAAATATTTTTCAACGTGGAAATGTGAATATCGATCAATTCAGACATTGGGAATTTCACATATTTTATTAATGTTTGAGCATGTCTCAATGGTTACATTGCGATGAATGTGTCAGTCGCCTTTGTCTTCATCCTAACGTTTGCACTATGGTAAATATCGAATCTTTGACCATTAACGCTTTAAGTGTGGATGACGGAAATCAAAAAGCTTCATTTCCATTTCCGAAAGCAAGAGCACGCTATACTCCGCAACCTGGTGACTTATTATCCAAACTCATTGAACAGATGATTCAAAATCAGCATCTACAAATAATTTGATAGTAATATCAGCTGTACGTTAAATTTCAGCGAGACACATATGCCCTTGTTGCAACATCTTATTTTGGGTTTTCTTTTTAGGTTTTAGTCACCTTTGAACATTTGTTTGAATATTCAATTTTATGTTTAATTAACGAAAACAAAATGTTGTCCTCAGCTTTATTGATGTCCATTGAAACGTTTGATGCTTAGAAGCTCATAAAACGATTCTCTATAATTAAAAATGATATCGATTTTACTCGGAGACCATTTATACTGATGATGTGACATACAATGATTTTCATAAAGCTATATTTATCCTCTTCGTTTCTAACTGTCGTTCCACTGGAGCAAAGAATTAGGCGCCATTCAAACTCAAACCCCGAGACCGATATGCAGCAAGTAAATCAGGACTTAATGCATTCACACACCGTATTTATTAGTTCTCCAGCGTTTTCAAAAATTTGACATAACTTTTTCTGAAAAGTATTCATAAATTTTATTACCCTTATCCAATCTTCTCGCTGAAAGTAATTTCCTTTGTAAAATCTGTTTAGAATCTGAATTAAAAAATTTCCCGACGTAATCATTTTTAGTGCATTCATGTAAAATTTACTGAAAATAAACACTTTAACTGGATATTAGCATGCAGTCAATGCTTTAATATATTTTTATCAAGCAGGATTTTCTGCATGCTGAATTAAAAAAAATTTTAAAAAATGAAAGAGATGATATTGTTGCTAACATTATAACAACATATCATTTATGTATTACATAATTATTTATAACATATCACATTTTATGTCATACTGACGAGATGTTATCTTTTATTAATTTTCAGAATTAAAGACGTTAATTTATGTTGCTGCAATGATTTATTTTACTAAGCAAAATTCACGATTGTTGGTCAAGTGACATAAACAATTGTTAGTCTAACGCTTACCTGTCCAACAATTAAACAAAGATAAAAGTATTTTTTTTTAAATAATAGAAGTGGCGAAATAAAAGATAAATATAAATGGATGGAAAATAATAGGAACATAACTGTGTTTATTCTTCACTCGAATTTTACAAAAGTCTTCTCTTAGATTTCACAGATATATATATATATATATATATATATATATATATATATATATATATATATATATATATATATATATATATATATATATATATATATATATATATATATATATATATATATATATATATATATATATATATATATATATATATATATATATATATATATAATTTCCTCTGTATAATATGTTTCGAATCAGAATTTAAAAAAATTCCCGACGTAATTATTTTAGTGCATTCGTGTAAAATGTGCTGAAAATATATTTAAATAAAAAATACATATATACATACATACATACATACATACATACATACATACATACATACATACATACATACATACATACATACATACATACATACATACATACATACATACATACATACATACATACATACATACATACATACATACATACATACATACATACATACATACATACATACATACATACACACACACACACACACACACACACACACAC
Source organism: Potamilus streckersoni (assembly GCA_016746295.1). Taxonomy (NCBI): domain Eukaryota; kingdom Metazoa; phylum Mollusca; class Bivalvia; order Unionida; family Unionidae; genus Potamilus; species Potamilus streckersoni. The sequence goes on from JAEAOA010001694.1 coordinate 4,886,754, forward strand.
ACACACACATACATACATACATACATACATACATACATACATACATACATACATACATACATACATACATACATACATACATACATACATACATACATACATACATACATACATACATACATACATACATACATACATACATACATACATACATACATACATACATACATACATACATACATACATACATACATACATACATACATACATACATACATACATACATACGGGCGCAGTCTGGTGGCACTGATTTTGTCAAAGATGTATATAATGTTATTGCACAAACTAAATAGAAGATTTTATACACTTAAATCTGAATACATTTTATTCTGTGTGGAAACAGACAACACATGTTGTTGTCTTTGTGTTTTTACGCACTGCAGCACAAGTAGGTCCTTTAATAGCAATGTAACTGGAGGAAATTGCTATGCTCCTGAACACACCAAGATCCAGGCTGATTCGATGGTAAGATTCGATCTCGCACAATTTCGGTCGTAAATCAAGCAAGCTAACCACTGAGCTAACGCGCACCTTTTAAAGCGGAGTATTGAAGAAAAAAATGGTTAATTGCTTCGAAGAAAGACTGCTGAGATCAGAAAGGAATCTAAACCTGACCTTTAGACTATTATATTTCTACGCAAGTTTTCATAGGGTTCTTCAACTATTTATTGTCTGAAAAAATATTTCTCTTAGAAGACATGGATCTTTCTTTGCTAACATTGCCTATTTTTCTGAGCCTGAATATATTTGTGAACTTCGTGAAAGATTACTTGCACAGAGAGAGAGAGAGAGAGAGAGAGAGAGAGAGAGAGAGAGAGAGAGAGAGAGAGAGAGAGAGAGAGAGAGAGAGAGAGAGAGAGAGATTTTGAGGAAGAGTGACGCTGTATCACTTTTGACCAAATAATAGATTCATCGGACATAGTAGAGTCATTGGACATAGTAAATTCATCGGACATATTAGGTTCACGTTAGCTTCATCGTCATGACGATGACACTTTATTTTACATAGTGCTAGGCAAGGAAGTGGAAAATTTTCCCCTTTGGATGACCTGACAAGGCAAAAAATTCATATGTTTGGTGACAAAAGGATTAGAAATGATACTCAGAAAACAAAAAGAACAAAAAATAAAATAAATCAACTTCCTTTTCTTCACTTCGGTTAAGAAGTTCAATAATTAAATAACAAAAAGAACTAAATATGATCTCTATTAGAGAGGAAACAAAGACATGCATATATATATATATATATATATATATATATATATATATATATATATATATATATATATATATATTATATATATATATATATATATATATATATATAATTTTAAAAAGTCTAGAATAAATTTTGTTAGACTGGTTTTGATTATTTGACATAAATACATATTGCTTTGATAACTTTGTTGGTATCAATATATCTAGGTACTTATTCGCTGAACATGCCCTCAAGCTGGGCAGGTGCAGATTGGTAAACTGGCTGCACAAAGAAGTCTCAACAGCAAATATTGGTTACTAACCGTTTTTTAACAAAAATTGCCACCAGAACCATTTTGCCATAATAAAAATATAATAACAAAATAACAACATGTTTTTTATTCTGATGACATTTATTGTATGCTTGCGTACCAGGTTTTTTTTTAACTCTCAGTTTCATGATCCAATCCATTTACAAGCAAGCAAGTTAGGAGGATTTTAAAAAAAAAAAATAAAGACAGGTGCGATGTAAAATTTGATACCTAAAGCTCTCTAGTCAATTATGTATTAGGGCGTGGCGGAAGAAATTAAACTATGCACGATTATTATAAAACAGTATTTTTACTGTCTTTCGGCCAGGATCATTCCTATATTAGAATTTAACGACTTAGTCGTAATTTTGTGAAGCTTTAAATAAATAAAAAAATAATATATGTAGAAAAATTTGGTCACAAAATATGATATGAAATCTATACTTTAGTATCTTGCTATCAATTATTTATGAATATTAAAACATTTGTATTATTTATACATATAAATGTCCTGTAACGAAAATGTAAATGCACATACATAATTGGGACCTGAAGAAACTGTAGAAATTCTTCCCTGGTGGTTTTGAGTATTGTAAACCTGTCCTAACCTAATCAGAACTTTATATGTAAATTCAAAGCTTTCAGAATTTTACTAAACACGTGGGGGGGGGGGAGGAGGAGGATAGTCTATAGCAATCAACCATTAGACATTAACTTATATTGCTACTTGGAGAAAATAAATACTGTCATCTACTGAATATTTTTAAAAACCATTTTCATATTACCAATAATATAATATTTCTACCATGCAAAGGAAATTGTATAATAAAAAGAAATTACTTTAAATTCCCCGTTTCTTCATATACAAAATACTACAGATTTATCTGAAATATATTTTTTAGTTATGACTAAAGTTTGATTCCCCAGTTATATCTTTTAACAGTAGAGGCTTAATGACACGCAGTTTCAGGAAAGTTTTAGGAATAGTCATTTTGGTTTTGGAAAGATGGACAGCGTTGTATGCGACAACAGTTTTCTTATATCTGCCGTCTTACACTTACGTATAAACAGCACGAGTCTCCATGAGAGACGAAGTGACATATTTTAAAAAGACGTCAGATAATATCGCATGTGATGTGATGTTATTATGATTTTAAAGTAGCTTTAGCAATTTTCAGTCATATCGCTACGATGTCTGCAGTGTGGCAAGTTATAGCGATGTCCAGCACTGGCGAATCATGCCGCAGACAGACATGTAGCATGTTGTCCCACCCAGTCACATTATCCTGACACCAGGCCAACCAGTCATAATACTAACCTCTTAATGCTGAGAGTCAAGCGAGGCAGCTTTTAGTACTATTTTGTAAATTTTTGGTATGATTCGATCATGTATTGTTAATTAAATATTTTGTCGTTCAGAAGAGCTTTGTAGCCATTCGCCTTGAAAGCATAATGTCAGTGTCCAATTAGATATTGCTTTATTCGTAGTTAATCGCCGCAATAATTTTGTGTACATCTTCTAATGATTTACCTGTTGCAACAAATAAAGCAAAAGATCTCAATTTTGTTTCAATAGTTTCAAGTTCTTCAGTTTCTTTAAGCAAAAAGAACTATTCAGCTTGTTGTGCATATCACATTTCACTATTCTGTGTAATATTTAAAACAGTTACCAGGATCGATTGACGAACGTGTATTCTAGAATGTTTTGCCTAACGCGTGTTTGTTTGTTGATGTGAAAACAGTGTCTAGCAGTTTTGTGTTTATTTCAATTCTAAGATGGTAAAAATGCCCACGTAAACGGCCAGCTAACACTTAGATTCCGATTTGTAATTCTCTTCTATGTCGGTTCTCTTTTCATCATAATTCTCTTCTATCACTTTCAACTGGTCAGTAACTTCAATAATTTCATTTTGTTGTTGAATTTCCTACCTTTTTATTTTTGTCGGTATTTAATTATTTTTAAGGTCGCGATAAATGACTTAGATAGGAACCCTTAAATATCTTCTAATAAAGTCAAACGTAATTAAAGCAGATTCAATTACTTTCTTCGGAGCTAAATATATTTAGCATGCAACAAAGGCGTGATTGGCTTGGGGTGGCGGCTTTGAAGTGTACCTTTCGCCTTATGTCCCGTTAGAATCTACCTAACGAAAGTATCCCACGATACTATTGTCAAAATTACACGAAAAGAACAAAAAGCCTTGCGCGCAAGGTGCGCAAAAAACCTGCTGCGCGCGCACTTAATTCTGCTACCCAAAACCTCCTTTGAAGCTTTCGCGTATCGATTTCTAATGGTCATTAAACCTATTGTAATGGTGAATTACTATTGTAGCTTCTATTGTGGCTTTGTCAAATTAGAGCTACGAGTAACATAAAATAAAGATTGATTGCATCGGTGTATAAACCTCCTACCCCTGATCCATGAAAGTGTCAAAGCGACTGAATAAGGCGCAGCAGTTACTTAGTTCGACTTGGCTTTTGATCAGCTCATTCATCCAGTTTAAAAGCCAACAATGAATCACACTGTCAAACTTTACATCTTTCATACAATTTGTAAACGACAATGGAGTCCTCTATTAGTTTCTAGTTATTCTTTTTTTCCAAATCATTTTTTTTTCAAATTTCAACTCATGAGCGCCTGAAAGAACTAAGAAAGGATCGATAAATTTGAATTCTCTAATAGTCTTCAAAGAAAATTAGTATAGAATTTATTAGTAAACCAAATAAATTAGAAAACAGTTTGCTATTATACATACATCGATTCACACAGCATGACGTCACAGATGTCTCGTGACGCATTACAGCATGTACACATAAAACCATGTTAAATAGAATGAATAACACTACAAATACTCACATCCAATATTGTAATATGAAAGAAAACACTAATTTTTGTCTGAGATTATTTGAATATTGGTAATAGTATCGCTCCTAAATAGTACGTATTTTAAGAGGGGGGTCAAAAGCGCTCGCCTTTACCGATCACTGCTATCCCACCTCTGTCCGTTATGGGTTCGAGTCTTTCCAGCAGCTTCCAGTGGGTCGGTGGTTACTACCAGGGGCTTCCTGGGTTCTTCCTCCACTCGTTAAACTGGCCACATATTCAACGTATCATGCACTGAAAAATAACTTTTAACTCGAAACAACTTATTTTGGTTTCAAATTCAAAATATCTTAAAATTAAATTTCTTACAACATTAAAGTCATTTAAAATTATAGAATTATATTAAATAAAGTGAAATTGTAGATTGTGTTGCAGATTAATACTCTTGTTTTGCTAAAATATATTATGATAAAGATATTATTCTACTACTACTACTACTGCTACTACTACTACTACTACTACTACTACTACTACTACTACCGTCCTGAAACATTCTTTTTGCGACGTAAATATTTTGAGACTACCTGCATAAATTTTCAACATACAAAATAGTTGCCTTTTTTGCTCGCTTAATGGTCTTTATTTTACGTTTACCACAACATTTTGGATTATGTCAAAGTAGTCAAGGAGGGAAAAAAATGGTGGTGGGTCATCATGGAGACTTCAAACCATGGCATTAAATTACATTTCTAATATTCTTGCACATAAGCTATTCATGTTAAAACATGTCATAGTTGTGTTATCTTATTTTTGTAAATTTGACACGGCAGATTTCTAAATTTGACAAGGCGGAGGTATGCAAATAAACATGAGGTGCGTTCTCTTTCTAGTCAAGTAAATGATAATGCGACCTTTCTTAATAATTCTTAGGTACTCGATCGCTTCCTTACTTCATAATACCTAATTTAATTATATTAGTACTAATTAGGACATGATAAGACTACTATGTACCATCCATTCAAACAAACGGTCGCAAAACGGCCTGCTGATAACAATATTGCAGGACTAGACCTGAACCGGATTACGATACGACTGGTTTATTAACTCCTACAACAGTGGTACTAGAACTGCTGCTTCACACGTGTCTGGCACGCGGCTGCACGTGATTTGCTCGCCGCACGCGTAAACCACCAGCAATCGTTTTAAAGCAAAACAGGATCTAAAAGGGGAGCATGGAGATACTTAGCCGTGTTCATCGCTATTTACTTTTTGTACGCGCTTATAAATCGAGTTAAACTGCGGACAACAAAGACCCTGATCTGCCGTAATATTATGCGGTTGCACATTTAGTTATATGCTGTTTGTTCTACTGATTACTCCTAAAATTAAAATTACACAGCTGACGTGTTATGCGACAGCAGATCTGGGTCTGTTTAGTTTGCAGTCGATCTCGTCTTATAAGCGAGTACAGACGGTAATGCTTGTTGGTAGATGAAGGTGACGGCCCATACAGAATTAATTGGAGAAGGATGCAGGTAAAGAAAACTACAAGTACAAGCTATGCAGTCTGGGTGGTGTTCTTTTGTCAGTTATGTGTGCTGTTTTCTAACAAAATTTTAAAAAATCATTGCTGGCCAATATGAATATTTTTTAAAACTACTAACTACATCGCGAAATCAGTCATAACTGAAAATCAACTAAATCCTGATTTAAATTTTTAACTTTTTTCTTGCCAAAGAATATCTATTAAGAACAAATTAGAAAGCTGTTTGCGTGTGTGTGATTTTTGTGTCTGATTTTGATTTTTAACGTAGCTTTAAAACTTTTTCATTCATATCGCGACTATGTCTGTGACAGTTTAAATGATGTCTAACACTGGGGCACCATACCGTAGACACAGGATGATGTCTAACCATGTCACATTATTCTGACACCAGACCTACCAGTCATAACACTAACCTCTTAATGCTGAACGCCAGGCAAGGCAGCTGTTAGTACCATTTGTATAGTCTTTGGTATACCTCGGCCTGATCTGAGGCGGACGCTCTAACCACCAGGCCACCGGAGCGGTCAGAAAGCTGTTTGCATCTTCAGAAATACTTTAATAAGATGCTGTCATTGGTAAGTAGTCCGAGTTTCCTCTGACCCTTGGCCCCCCCCTTTGATATTTGGACATTTATGTTGGGGAGTATGGTCAGAGTCCTTTCCCTGTCGAAAAATTGGAAGCCGCTTACTAGCCAGTCAAGCAAAATTTAATGACCTTTCATCGGGACATACCTGCTTGAAACCGATAGGAATATGATTTATTTTCTCAGAAATAGCGATTGTAGCATTCGTTATAAGTTTTAATCCGCTGAGAGACCGAGATTCAACTATAGCGTTGATGAAATTTGACCTGGACCTCGTCATCTGCATTCCAAGTCACATGACTGCACAAATTTCGTAACTTACATGTCTGTAGGGAAGGGACTCTGACCTTACACCCCACCATAAATTTACGAATATCAAAAATTAGGTGGCAAGGATCAGAGGAAACTCGGACTGAATGGTTAGTTGTTGTTGTTGTTGTTTTGGGGCTTAACGTCATTTTTCAGCACACGAGAGGCTATTCATGACGGCCAGTATTAATGGTGGAGGAAGAAACCGGGAAATCCACGGAAAGAACCACCGACCCACGAGAAGCTACTAGCAAGTTTTCTCAGATATCCACATTCGCCGAATTTTAAGACTAGAACCCACGCAGACAGAGGTGAGATGGCAGTGAACCGTAACGGAGAGCGCTTTAGAACACTCTGCCCCTCAGGGCCCCCAAAACTGGATAGTAGATAAGGCGCAGGGACTCACACACACACACACACACACACACACACACACGCACGCGCGCGTCTATAATGGTTTAAATGTAAAGCCAGTAAACTGCTCACTGACCTTAGCGATAATTAGGGAAAATCGAGTAAGGTACTAATTTAAAAATAACAAACAAAAAACAACATAAAACATTTGAATGATAAATGACTAAATTTAGTTAATTTTCTGTCTCCCACCTACAATGGCGACGTGTCATTTGTATAACGGGGAAATAAAATATAATCTCAATCCCAATTCAGTGACTGTTACGATTCGCATCATTGCCTCGTTCTCGAAACGGTCCTAGTACGGAAGTCAAGGCCGACAATAATCAAACTGGGGACTGAAAATGTCTGTTCCAATTTATATTAATAGGATGAACATATTTTTGAAAATAAAGACGTATCTTTTGTTTTATAAAACTTTGTTTAGCAGTAGACTGGTTTGTCTCCTGTATTAATAGTTATGTTAATATTATGGTATGACGCTTGAGATTAAAATAGAAATAAAATATAAATTTTGATATGAAATTCACCAATTGTTATTTTCCAATGTATTACTTCGAAGACTTACTATAGCTATCTTCATCGTTTAAAAGATGCACGATCCTTTGTTTTTGCCCGGTACAATAATCGTTCACAATCTTTTTTGTTATCAAGGAAATTGTAGCAGATTGACATTTATTCCTTCCTCTTAGATTCGATCTCCCAGATAAATTCTTGGGGGAAAATCCTTTTTATTTCACAAAGAGTATATTTCAATAATGAAAAAAAAAAGAGCATGACAAAATTTCTTCTAAAGTTAGCTTTGATTGAAATTTACAACTATAGCGCTCCCTTATATATAATAAGTCAGTATTAATTATATATTATAGACATTTTTATATATTTTCCATTTTCTTTAAATTCTACATTAATAGTCTGTTGTCAAATGAAGGCACAGACACGCATTTCAATAGAAACAACAGCAGAACTCATTACGATCGTTATTACAGTGAGCATAGTTTTAGTCATCGTCGTTAGTAAATGTAATGTGGAATATGTCCACACGTTTGATCAGCTTTTCCGAGCGGATTTAACATAACTGCTGAAAATTTTCATCCTTTTTTTCTTTGCAATGGTTGCACACGAGAGTTGTTCAAATTATTTATTTTGAAACAGATTGAGCAAACTCAAAATTACGTATTCAGGGATGTAGACAATCTTGGTTCTTTACCGTTCACCTGCACATTAAACTTACGATTTTAAGATTAGGCCGTAACTGGTCACCCACAAACTATTCCTGAATATTTTAGACACATTATTTTTGCCCAAATAAACGCATATCGTTTCCAATAATAATTAGAGCATCTTATTTTGAAACGTAGCGTGTAATTACATTTAGATTTGTGTATAGTAAAAACTAAACAGAAAACACAAAGTTCATGTAAATATGCTACCCATTATTTATTTTGATTAACCATTTATGTTAGAGTTCGCACAAATTTGACCCATAAATCTGGTTGGAATTAATTTGAGCATCACACCTAGTAGTTATATTTATTTTTGAAAGATTTGAGGTATTAAACTTTAGTCATTTGAACTGAACGTATACATGCTCTTTAAACGTAAAAAAATTAATTTTGAGTTTAATTTTGTTTTGTGTTCAAGTTACATGGGGTTTTACTTTATACTCAAAGATATGTAACGTTTATTATAGTGTATTACTGTGAAGGCTCCAAGTTTCCGGTACAAATAAGTTTCCGGTTCAGGGATTTTAGGGACATCCATCTCTGATCTTAGTAGCAACACACTGTGCAGTTCAATTATGTGCCTTGCTGTAATATTTTCAATAATTTCTACTCTCTCCGGGGTCCAAATTCATTGGTAATAAAAGAAAAACAAAATCCTTGCACCAAAAGAGGCACGTGCTGGAACAATGTAGCTGAATGTGATATCTTTGCCGAAGGGTATCCAACTACTCGGCTAGGTTGTGTTAGACAGGCGCCAACCAATTTTCGTTCACCAAATGTTCAAAGATAACGATCGCAAAATAATATTGTTTCTAGTTCCTGATCTTAACGCAGTTCTGCCTTAAATCAGTTTCAGAGGGATCTGTCCTTTACACCCATTTAATTAAATATTTACCCCCAAGGTTAATTACAAATGGACCTGATATTAAAAATTATTAATTTTGGTTCGTTCGTCGGAATAACGCTTCATCTGTATGTGTTTCAATAAAATATGATCTGTGGTGATGTTAAGAAAATAATATTTCAAAATTGTGTGAATTTTTAATATGAATAAAATATTTGTATTACTTTCTTTGTTCATGGACAGTATTTAATTTTTCTCTCATCATCGAATAATTCCCAAGAAGCAGTTATTGATAATATTGCTTTTTTTTTATAAAAAAAAATACCGTAATGAAGTTTCCGGGTTCAACAATATAGAAAAATAAAGTAATTTATAAAGGCTATATATCTCAGACTAATTCTGCATAGTAAAACTGATGCAGTCGAGTAATCTAGTACATAACCTAATTTCTAAGTTTACGGTGTGTGTAGCATTTCTTATACAATTAATTTTCATAATACTCTGTAATTTAAAATGTTAAAGAGTGTGTATTGAAGCCTGTCTCAAAATAATTCAGAATGTACATGAAATATCATTTCCCTTCTAACCAGTCTGGATAAGAGGTATGGGTTCAGGAATCACTTCAACAAATACTAATTATGAAATCATATCCCAGTCTGTTTAATGGAAATATTCAAGATCAACAATTCTGAGATGACTGATTTTTTTTAAAAAAATGCAATCTAGCAAAATAATAATTTAATATATTGTAACAAACCAGGGGTCTTTGCTTGACCGAACGCTTTCAAATTACCCCGAATTTCCAAAAGGTTCTATACAACTTTAATTGTAAGTTAGAAAGCCTGACGTGTCCATTCTATACATAGATTTTACTCTAATCAATGCAAGACCAAATTATTCACAACTTGCCAAATATTTATTAACCGCACATCTGCATGGTTTTTCTTCATCACCTTTCCGTACCGTCTGAAGTTCACGCTATAGAAAATATACAACTATTCCCTAACACAGGGAATTATTTTAAGTACGCCATCTTAGGTCAGTCAGTCTATGGTTTCAAGGCACATCACGCCAGTACAACTGCATCACATTTGCCACCATGGCTACATAAACGGTATCTGTCGAGTCCCTTGTTTACACATACCGTAAATGCTGCCATTGCAGTCACATTACAAATGTATACCACTAGATTTTAATAAGGACTACATTATTCCAGGGACAGTCATGCGGTTTGGTTCTAAATTCGTTTATCATTGGCCAAGGCATGGAAACTTACTAATACTTTCCCTCCGTGACGTTTGCTCCTAGTAACTGGCTAATTATTTCGGGCAAAGGAAGATGTCCAATTGCACCGAATTCCAATAACCAAACAAGTAATCACACAAACTTTAGAATTGCTTAAACGGTGCGCTATAACCAAATGTGCATCTCCTACATTTCATTAAACTATTTACTGACACATAACAAAATCCGACATCCTTAAAAAGTCAATGATGACTATTTTTAGGTTAATCTCCATTCACAAACGAATAGATCGCTCCGATGGCATACATGGTTAGAGCGTCCGTCTGAAGTGCGGGAGGTCGCGGGTTCGAACGCTGGTCGGTCTGGTCTGGAGTCGGGATAAAATTACTGGGTGTAACACGATGCTGCATTGCGGCAGTTTATAGTGATGTCTGGCACTGGAGCATCATGCCGCAGACATGCATCATGATTTCCCACCCAGTCACATTATCCTGACACCAGGCCGACCAGTCCTAACACTAGCCTCTTAATGCTGAGCACCAAGAGAGGCAACTATTAGTACCATTTTATGTCTTTGGTATGACTTAGCTGGGGTTCGAACCCGCGACCTTCCGCATCCGAGGCGGACACTCTAATCACTTTTGCACTCGGAGCGGTGTTATAATAATAATAATAATAATAATAATAATAATAATAATAATAATAATAATAATAATAATAATAATAATAATAATAATAATAATAATATGTTTTTAATCAATGTATAGTTTTGCTGTGTAATTTAATCTTAATACGTGTGCACAGTATTCGAATCAGTTACAATAATCTTTCTGTAAACAATGTTGAGGTGGGTAAAACACGCTGATGCAAACGTTAAAGTCTTAGCCAGTTTTAAAGTAAAAATATATCGAAAAATAAGCACTTTTTATATTGTTGACCATCAACCGAATTATATTTGAAATAGGGAATAGTTTTCCAGCTTGCAAAATAGTCTTTCCACGTAACCTTTTCATCAACGGTACCGATCTCTGAGTTCATCTTGTATTGTGTTTGAATCTGTCATCTCATTAAAAGCTTATCACGTGATAAAGTAAGAGATAAAGGAAAGAATAGCCGGAATGAACAATACTGTTGCCTGTATCTTTTAGTTAATCTCGTTTCCCACATGGCACTGACAAGACTCGCGCTAAACAAAAGCGTCGTTCTTTGCTTTCAGTTTACGCAAGAGGTCCGTCTTCAACTTGCGCAAATTTTAGTCCGGGTTAATAAATCACTCGTAAGTGAGCTGTAGCTTCAAAGTCAGACTTAATTGTCCCTTATGTAACACAAGCCATTGTTGGAATCTATTTTAAAATGCGTTATAATAAGTGGAAAGAATTGTTATGAAAACATTTGTCATCCGGTGAACCATGTACAATTAAGGTGTATGATGCAGTTTCAAATTCAAAATAACACAAACAAGGAGTTGTATTACTTTTAAAAAATGTATCTTGTTTTCAACTATTTTATATGAAAGACATTTCCATCGCAATTGAAATTTTTTACGCAATGCATATTGCTATAATGAACGTGTTAAATGTTTAGATCTCTCTCTCTCCCTCCCCTTCCCCCTCTCTCTCTCTCTCTCTCTCTCTCTCTCTCTCTCTCTCTCTCTCTCTCTCTCTCTCTCTCTCTCTCTCTCTCTCTCTCTCTCTCTCTCTCTCTCTCTCTCTCTCTCTCAGATTAAATTTAAAAGTTCCTTGATAGTCTCTGCGTCCAGTGATACTCGTCATGTACAAGACTTGAAGCAAAGTGGAATTAATTTTTTTAATACTATAACTTTAACTTATGTAAGGTTGTCTTTGGGGTTTTTTCATACCTAAAGCCATTTTTCGTCAATGCGAGTGCTGACGATAACATTTAAATCAACAAATACTTCTCTAAGTCAATAAGCTCTAAGTCAGGACCGGATCTGGGGTTTCAGGTGTCCCAGACCCCCTTCCCGCTTAAAAATGGTTCACAAAAACGTACAGTGACTTATCTCTTGAAATTTGACCATCTTTTTTTTCTTGCATATGTTTATCGGGTATTATAGAGTAAATAGACACATAGACTTTTGCTTCGGTGTTCGTTTGACGAAAGTCATGGGCATTTGAAAACACACTCCCTCCCCCAACACTTGACCTGTTCCAGCCCTTTTGAGTAGCCAGCAAATTTTGCTGCCCATCAGCTTAGAAAACAATACCATCCACAAATATATTAGGTAGTATGAAAAATAGGTCACATAAACCTTTTTTTGACACAGAAATGAGGTTCGAAATCGATTGGACTTTGTCATATATAGACCAAATCGCAAAAACCTGACAGTTAATGTTTGGTGAAAAAAGTAAAAAGTTCAGGAATCATCAACATCTATTTTCAGACAATACAAGAAAGAGTACAATATACTTTTACGGACCTAACATAAAGTCTTGATATAATGAAAAAGCGATAAGAATACATACTAACTGCATTACGCATGTTTTCACATTAGTAAAATGAGTACCCTCAAAAACCACAAACATACAGTTTTATGTTAGGACGGACAATACTCTAGGATATATGATACTAAATTGGGGCTCAGTAACCTAGTTTGGAAAGTATCTGTTCTGCATGTACACACCAAGTTTAATACAGCAACAAGAAGATGGTATGCAAATACTAGAATAAAACGTTAAAAGAAATAACTTACTTAATGCAGCAAAAACATAAACGTCAGCAACATTAAATACTTTCACATGCGTGATGCAAAATTAAATCTAACATATTTTCTTCCTGGCATCCATTTGTTTGCAATTACCCTACAACTGCGTAATTCGTACCGATATCTTAATATACAATCGCAAGTAGATTAAAGCTATTATTTTGTAGTTTCTTCAATACATTTAAAGCACCAATAATGGCCGGAATTCAGTGATAATTTCAACTTTATACGTTGTAATTTTGTAAAGATTTTAAGATTACAAATTACCAAGATTGGAAATATCTCCAATTTGGGATTATTTAGAATCCATAACTTGATATTGTTTTGATTATTTGGTGTTTTTGCTCATTAGAACATAAAAAAAGATAAAGCAAACATTTAAGATAAATTCAGTGATCTTCGATTCTTTTTCTTTATCATTGTTAATTGTATATGAAAATTGTACCCGAGAGTAATCTTATATGAGATTTTGGTACCTTTAACGATCATTCCATATGCTCATCAGATATCTTAGCCAGATAACGCAGAGAAATCATGATTGCAAACTCGATAAGTAAATTAATAGTTTTTCTCATTTTCAACTATTCATATCCTCAATAATGACATTTTCTGAACGTTATTCAAAAAGGTAATTAGATGCGTATTTCTATTATGAACGAATATATCGTCTCAAAGTCACGTGTTCTATTGATGACGTAAGCAAGTTATCCATGTCAAATTATCCTTTTGACAGCAGCACTACTCAAATTAACATATAAAAAATAAAACAGTCATAGTTTTTGTATATTTATATCATGCAAAACTGAATTTATATATTTTAACATGTCCGTTTAAAACAGTTGGCGACATATACATTATCGAGAATAGATGATATTTTCAGGATATTTTTTTTATAAATTATGAGTCGATAAAGGTCAAACTGTTATGCATAAAGGTAATGTGCAAAAATACATCAGTCTGTAGAATGCAGACCAAATAAAATGTGTACCACGTCTAAGTATTATTTCCAGAAAGAGCTGCGGATGTGATGTCACAGTGGGCCTCTTGTGACCCAGTAGTCAAGGGAACTTGACTTTACATATCCTAACATATAACAACAGTCTGCGTGGGTATGTAAGAAAACTTGCCAGTAGCTTCCTGTCGGTCAATGGTTCGTCGCAGAGTTTTTCCGGGTTCCAGTCTGGGGCTTGGTCAGCGTGGGTATGTAAGAAAACTTGCCAGTAGCTTCCTGTCGGTCAATGGTTCGTCGCAGAGTTTTTCCGGGTTCTTCCTCCACAGGATTTTATACTGACTGCCATGTAAAGCCTGTTATGTTAAGACCACCACAACCACAACCACCACCACAACAAGAATGTCGCCAGAAGAGAACATGAGTTAAATTAGTTCGTAGCACCTGTATAAAGTTGTAATCTACAGTTTCGTGCTTTGAAAAGGGTTTCATTTTTAAAGCAAGAGAATTTCCTAGGAGTACCGCACTGGTTTTCCTGATTATTTGAAAAGTACATTATATATTTTAGGCATATTTGTTTAAAAAGACGTTGAATTCCTCTTTTTTTGGCGTGTGATTGATGGGTGTAATTGGGTCATATAACATACGGCATGGTCTTTCTTCAGATACACACCTATAAATTAAATGCTAGCTTGGTTTTTTTCATTTCTTGGACTTCAAAGGTTAAATTATTTACTTTTGATTATTTTTTAATCCATTTAAAGCATTTTCAGAAGATGGTATTGTCTACTCTTGCAAAGTTCGTTTTCTCTTTTTTAATAACTATAAAGTTAGTATTCTGTGGACTAGGCCAGTCTGATTTTTCGAGCACGTGGGAGAAGCAATTTTGATCGATGGTGTCTGTAGGTCATGCACGATTTCCTTACCTACAACATGTAGAAGAAATTTCAGCCACAGCACATGAAATCATTATAGAGTTATGCCGACATTCTTTTCATTTTTCACTTTGAAAATGTAAACAACTCCACCTTACATCTGCCACTCTCAAATGTATGTAATTTTCGGTGAGCGCAACCTGAAAACGTCATGGTTCGGCCATGTGGCTATTAAATTTCGGCCTATAACAGGATAACCTAAACGGTCATAACATTGAAGAATGTTAAATAAAGATAACAAAAGTTTAATGAGAACTAATATATTGAAAACAAATTGAAAGGTAGAACTTCCTTTTTCAATTCGTAATAAAAGCTGCAGAACTGTTTAGTGGCCATGTGGCGGTTATGGTGTCTATGTATCAATCATTTTTAGTTCTCTTACAAACTGCCCCTCAAACATATAAAAAATCGTTCTTTTCCAGGCATTTTCAGAAATCAATATGCACCAGACTCAAGGAAAAATAAACTTATAAACAAGAATATTTAATTTAATTTGTGTGCATTATTGAGACACGAAAGAATTGGGAAAATAGAAATAAAAAGTAACAACTAATAGCAGTGGTTGTAAAAGAGGCACAAAAAGTAAGGAGTGCATTTTTTTCATCCGATTATATTCAGGAGTAAGAATCCACGCTTTGTGTTCTTTTTGTGCGAAATCGATTGTTTCATCTTTCGCAGATTGTACTCTTTATGCTAACGACATATTTATTTGTAAATTCCACAAAAATCTGGGTGTAAAAAGATCTCCCATGCATTCGAAAATTTGGCAATATTTGGCTCTACCCATATGCTACATGTGACAAGTATTTGATCTAGAATGTGCGGTGATCGGAAAGATATCGTAGCAAGCAAATATGAAATATATTTCTTCTTTATTAGCGATTGTGCTTCATTTGCAAGTCTATCACCCATGTAATTCTAAAATTTTCAGATTTGAAATATTACCCTCATAAGTGAAAGTGTGGATGCAAACTATTTTTTTCTATGTAGAAAATTGTTACAATCATTGTTTGAAAACAATAACTTTGAGGCAAAAATGTTGAAGTAACCGATTTTTGTTTACACCCGCATTAGAAAACCCGAATATTGAATCTTTTCGTAATTGTTGGATTGTTCAGGGGGTATTGTTAAGCTGTAATCTCGGACTTGCACGTGCTCTATTCAACTTCAGGAAAGGTTTGAATGGGAATTATTTCTCAACTCATAATTGGTACCCTACAAATAGCACCATACCGGCAACTGTATAAAGCGTGACACCAACATATCAAATGTTCTATCCCAATGTATGTAAGTTGGCAACCTTGATTAGAAAATACCAGGGTTGTTCGAAGGGTTGTAATTTCTGGTTCTCTGTTGTATTCAGCCTTAGAGACAGTGTTAAATTTGAGAAATCCGACACCATTCGTTTTATCGACCACGAGTGGCGCAATAATGGGTGAACAATGTCGCAACATCAGCAGCACTGATGGATGATGTGGTAGGCGTGGTCCCCGGGACACGGGCATCTGGTGAAGACAGTGCGTACCGACAACTTTATGTTCCAAAATACGGGATCCCATCAAATTACAACAGAATCAGGTGCATGGACCGTGTAAACTATATCGTAAATGGAGAACCGTTATAAATTCACATATTTGCGACTGCATATGGGTTAATGTTTTCTTTTCTTTTTTTTCTTTTTTAAAAGTGTAAGAGTAGAATTTGAAACAAAATCATAATTGGAGCAAGCTACTGACTTGAATGTATATAATAACATTAACAAAGAATGCAACAATGCCTAAACTACATAGAACAGATAATACACTGCAGATGTGTCATAAAAAACCAAAACAACAAAACAAAATTAATTACCTTAGTAATCTTATTTAAATGATATGGTATGATATATTATATATGATATGCCATGAAATGCTTTGATATGATATAATACACGATAGGGGGCCCCGAGTGGCCACGTAATCTAAAGCGCTCTCCGTTACGGATCACTGCCATCTCACCTCTGTCTGCTTGGGTTCGAGTCTAAGATTCGGCGAATGTGGATAAGTGAGAAAGATTGCTAGTAGCTTCTCGTGGGTTGGTTGATTTCCCGATTGCTTCCTCCACCATTAATACTGGCCGCCATGTATCGTATGCTGCAAAATGGCGTTAAGCCAACAACAACAACAACAATAACATGATACATGATACGCCTTTACCTGTATTTTTCTATTCATCAATGTTATATAATAATTGTAAGAACTTAAGTATAAATTTAAATTTTGCCCTTCACCTTATATACATATTAACAAAAACTGTTTGCCTTTGGAGTTATATGAAAATATTCTGTTAGCGAAAAAGACAGCTAACTGATAATCGTATGTCTACAATAAATTTTGCTAATGTATATTAAACTTTAAAATGTTAAAATTTTGGGTCGGAGTTTTTTTTTTTGTAAAACAAAACCATCCAAATGTGTGCTAATATCCTCAGTAGCTGATTAGTATTATTGGGAGTGGGGTGGCACTTTTATTTTGGGGGTGCGTATGTTGCTTACCATTTTAGATCTACAAATACAAAAATGAAAGCTGACCTTAAACTGTCCTTCATATAAGGTATTTTAGACTAACAAATAAACGGCTTAGACCTAGGTAGGTTTGCACGTTCAGTTTTATGCAATTGCACGTGCAATGTTATCCACGGCAACCAAAAGGTACCCATAGGGGGTAGAAGAAGGAGCAGGATCACATGCTCCAATATGCCCCTTCCCCTCAGATCTTAATAAGACACTGATCATCCTGTTTCGTTTTCTTTTTACTTCTTTTTGCTTCCTAGGAAACTATTCCGAAAAGAGAAACGGTTAGAGCGCTTTGAAAGAAAGAAAAATATAATTAATGATCTTGTAATTAGTTGCTCGTTATAACAGAAAGTGCACCAGTTACTGTGATCCCTTAAAAAAACCCATTGTAAAGCAAACATAAGCATAATGAAGTATGTCCTCGCGAATATAGTGCTCATTCATCAATATTTATTAATTAACAAACCCACTCCATAATTCACATTTTAATAACAAAGGGACTAGGCAAGAGGCAGTTCTTGTATATGATTAATAGCGAGTTTAAACCTAAGTTGTTTTTTTTTTCAAATAAAAAAATTATAGTGGAGAAATATTATGATAGATTGGACTGTGTTGCATGCACTTGTTCCATATGTCCTCTCCTGAATGGTTTTCCTCGAATGACTGAACAATTAAATTTCACTGGACCTGTTTGACAAAGGAGCAGCCAACGGTATAAATCATATCCATTGCCCCGAGTGACAGTTCATAATCTTTGTACTTAGTTATTATCTCATTAATCGGATTATCTCTAATTCTAAATCGAACTTTTGAGGCGTAAAGATAAAGAAGCGTGCCAAATGTCAGATTTAAAAAAAAAAAAAAAACATCAATCTTCCACCTTTACCGTTTCTATATTGTGATGTAAGCTCTGCAACGATGTTTTAATGTGGCAATTTGCCGTTATAATACACCTCGTGGTTTTATCATGAACAATGCAGGGTGGTCCCGTGGTTTTCGATTATTTAATTAAAAAATGTCTAAGATTTATTCCACTTTACTGTCAGGTGCATTTGTCAACGTTCGCCCTCAGTCGAGCAGGATTTTACACTTGGCTTATTCCCAAAGAGTAACCAGACCATTTCTCGGCGGGAAGTAAGAGCGATGTAAGAATTTCAACAGATTACGAAATTGTTGAGGAAACAATGCAAGACCCACAAAACTAATTTAATTACGTTGCCGGTTTGAACCCCCAGGTCGTATAGACAATTTTTTTAATTCTTTGATAAGCCTGTTCCGCATAGTTTGAACATTTGTACTCGGAAAATCAATTTGTACATGCATAACTGACCACAGAAGACAAAGACTGAATTTTGACCAACGAGTGTGTGTGTGTTTTTTTGTGTGTGTTACCAGTCACTTGTTCTGTTCATGAATAATGGAAATATTAACAGCGAAGATCCCTTTTAATGGGAGACTTTTTGGGGAAATCGGGTATTACTTATACGAGTTAAAATACATGTCCATCTCTTCCTCAGAGTTATGCTTTACCGGATTGTATTATTTCATGTTCAGTTATTTTTTTTTACGGTGACTGGATGTTGTTTCCAATTTTTTTAAACGAAGCTTATAATTTGATAGAACCAGAAAAGGCACAATCTGCCAAAGTACTGTGAAAATGTTTTTAAATAACAAAAAGTTAGAAAGGGAAATATCCTTACAATATAAAATCACAATTTGTTTTATAAGAATCACATTCTTTTCGACAGTTTTAAGAACTTTTTTTTAGGCGGATCATTGGTATCATACAATTTCTGTTTTGTAATTTCACAGAAAGGCAAAACACATCGCATAACTTCACGCTGTGCCGATTTTGTCGTCCTTTCCAAGAATTCCGTGGGATTCTTCTTGCATTTGTTTGCTTTTCTCCAAAATTTCAGCGTGTCACTTTTCTTTTTATTTTTATTCAACTGCTTAATATAAGCATACATTATGACCCCTTTTTTAGCATTTTGTGACGAAAAGTTGTGTTGCAAGTGCTTTCACGAACGTCCATATAAGAATATGCTCTTACGTGCACCAAATTACACTTTTCTAAATCGTAATGTGCAACGAATTTTATTTTATATTTTATTTTATTTTATTTTATTTTATTTTATTTTATTTTATTTTATTTTGGTGTCATCAAGGTATTTATTGGCAGACTCTTTCGGTGGAGTTGGCAGCGGAACATATTTTACTTCTCTTGAATGTAGTGTGGATAATGACTTATAACTTTCCTGGGCTATTGCAATTAAAAAATAGAAATGCATATATGTACAACTGACTCAACCAATTCAATTTCTCGTTCGTTACTGCGTCCAATTAGCCCATTCCAACCCCAAAAGTTGTCCTCTCTGCGCGTAATGTTCGACCAAAGAATAAAGTTCCACATACCTTAATACCAGCAACGAAGCAATAAATTCTGATTACCCCCCCCTGCAATATTTAACTCAGGACTTATGCGAAATGTTGGACCCTCATTGGACCTGACACCCCGTCTCTTTGTTTATCTGTCTGTCTGTATCTCTGTTTCTCTTTCCTCCTGCTCCACTGCAGGGTGTTGCTTGGGCCATACGCACGCCACTGCTTTATATCGCCATTGCATTTAAAGTGTTTGTAGTTTCAAATAGGAAAAAAAAATCTGATGACTGATGTTGCAGGTATTGTTGATATTAAATTTTCTGTTCGGTAATCGGAGCACCAATTATTGATTCCACAATAAATGTGCTGGGCTAAGAGAATTATATACATTGATTTAAAATTCTTTCCTGACTAGATCAGAACGATTTTTTTTCTTGAAACTTTTCAGAGCTTCTATGTTATGGTCCTGCTTGAAAGATGACAAACTTTGGTACCACTGAATTTTTTACACCAACTATTGCTCAGTCTGTAACATCGCGTTCTGGCGCATTGTCGCAAGCCACGGGCGATAATCACCCGATGTCGCCTCTGCGGAGATTTCCTTGGGTTTTTTTTTTTTTTATGAATATGCATTAACCTGCTTATCGAATCACTGTGAACTGGATTAAATTTTAGTCGCCCTTGGGAGCCATTATGGTCTTTCACGCTAATTGAATGAGCCAATCAACGTTTCTGTTCAAGCACAGTCACTTATCGATCAATAAAATCGGAACTTTCATAGAGGTTTAAAAAATCGTTTCATTGTGTTGTTGATGACGTATTTTTGTTTACGCGTACTCACGAAAACAAGGAAATCTCCGTACTTGGTAGCCAATGACGATAAAGGAGCGCAGCGGATTATTTCCCTCTGAGGATGGGACTATGATTTAGGCAAAGTCGAATTTAATTTTTTATACAAAGAGAGGTAGAACATGTTGCAAAAGTACGTCGTCTATTAGGTGAAAAATTATGGCTAAATGTACGACATTAATTGGCCTAATTTACATGTCGAAATAGCACACGACCATGATGAGTTGGGTGTATTTCATGTTCAATAAATCGTTTTGATACTTTTTGAATGAAAATGCTACCTGTCATGGAACAGTCATTTGAGAAGAAGAAAAAAGCTCCTAAGATAAAAGCTGTCAGATTGATGTAGTATAGGATAATCACTGTCTCATGTAGACGCCATATACCCTGACACACCGGTGCGCCGAAATTGCAGTTACTCAAATTAAACTGTCAATGTATAAAAACAGATAGGAATTCGTGTAACGTCGAGAAAATATTCTGACCAATGAAAAATCCTCATTTGTACCTAACTTAAAAAATATGTTGCTGAAAAGAAAAGTTAAGGATTTATGAACAATTAAAAAAAAAAGAGTTATTTCGCATTATCATTGATAATTTCCTTCTTTGATCCATATATACGAGATTATGCCATAATAGTTGTTTTTTTTTAAGTATACCATCTAAATAATAATAAAACAGCTCTTAAAGTCAAATAACTGGCTGAAAATGTTATGTTGATCTATCTTTAGTAGATATATTATTAATGTCTCCGTCTTATTAGCAATGAGAGGTAACTCTTGCGAGGAATGAGAGATAAGTTTAGTAGTTTCGTTTATTGGTCATGTAAAACAATTTTAATTTTAAAAAAAAATGAAACTGTGTAAACTTATATCATACAGACTTGCATGGCGTTGATCTTTTCTTTTAGATTTGTGTGTGTGTGTGTGGGGGGATTATGCTGTAATATTTATATAAATCTTACCAGTCAGAACTTAGAAGAAAGTAAAGAGAAATGTTACTTTTCAAAGTAATATTACAATTTATAACTTGGTAAAGTCAAGTGAAACATTGTAAAAGTAGATACATATTCTCTCCTTCTAAAGACGATATAATGTTTTTGTCCACATATAACAAACGTGCTTGTTTCATTAATCCCTTATAATTACAATCTGGGTGAAATTGTGTATTAATAGTGCCATTTGAAAAACTGAAGTAGCGCACGCCATAATGTTTTACATGAATTATAAGCGTGAAAGAAAACAAACAATATTTAATTTGAATTGATTTAATTGGTGAGAAACTCGGGGATAATTCCTTTTTGATGCAGTTTCAATCACACCATATCTTAATACTTTTTAAAGTACCAACTTTATTTTGTACTATTTTCAAACTACAGATGTGCTAAGTGTTTATAATCGTATTTATGGATATGATTTACAATCATAGTGAAGTACAATTAGGACCAATACTTTTATTTGCATCAGAATTACGGGTGAATGCCGCCATTTTATGTAAAATTGAAACATCAATCAGGCGACATGTCAGATGTCAAAATGAAGGATGCTTTCAGTTTTGCCTTTTTTTTCCACAAGATCCTCATTTTTCTACATCCACAAATAAACAAAATAACGAATGAATGAAGAGAGTAAAAAGATGTCTGTATAGAGCAACAAAAAAAAAATAATTAAAACAGACACCGTTGTTTGGAGAATTAAAGTCTTCAAAGCGAAATTCTAAACCTCCACTTAGTCATTTTGTCCCACTCCGTAAAGAAATAAATGGCTCAGGCGGAATTTTGTTCATACATTATATCGTCTCTCCGATGGTGGTAGCGTATTTGACATGGGGAGCTGATTGTTGAAATTGGACTAATTATATAATTAAAAACTAATAGGAAAGACGGGTGGATGAACGTCGGTAGATCTCGTATATAAGTCAATTTATAATAACTACTGTATTATCCCTTTCAAAATCCGAAAGCAGTCTCTGCAAATGGATAACACAGACTTCATCTTGTCGGCACCATCCTGCCATTTTCATATATTTTAAAAGAGCGTCTTGGTTGTTGCAGAGAGGCTTTTTTTAGTGGAACTACTGATTGATTGCTTAACGTCGCATCAACACATGACATACTATAATAGGATGAAGCACTGAGAACAAAGTGCTTTGAACCGAGACAGACCCTGGTATCCGACCCAGGTTGATCTGGGCAAAATTCGATTCCACAGCCAAAATAATTGTAAATCTGAGGATTCTTTTCTCGGTGACAGCTCGTTCTCCCTCGCCCTCAACCATCTTCTCTAGCCAAGGTTCAGTTGTGTTAACACTTTCTACACCTTGTAGGATCGAATATATTCTTCAGTCTTCTGTCGTAACGACACCTGCTGGGTTTCATGAATTGACTACCTTAGTAGATATTGCCAAGTAACCAGCAGCGTGTAACAATTGTGCGTAGGCCGAAAATGGTGGAGGTAATTGACTTAAAAAGAATACTTTGAAGATGATGATGATGAGGAGGAGGAGGAGGAGGATAAAGGAGGTGGAGGAGGAGGATGATAAAGAAGTGGATCGTGAATGTGACTTTCAATTTGAAAGTGTCTTAGGACTGACATCGAACTGATGAACCGCAAAATCATAATATTGATAAAATATATTTAGATGTCAAAGTTGAAAATTTAAAAAGTACACACATTCTACTTTCTCTTCCTGTTGGGTTTTATATAATGGTAGATATGCTCTTCAGTCAAAGAAGCAGAGGTTAGCAACCATTTGATTAAATTGTTTTATAATGAGACAAAATGATTTACTGTAGACATTGTCCGTCGTATAAGAAAAACATAATTCAGAAATAAAGTCGGTGAGTATAACATAAATCAGAGATAGCTAAAAAAAAGTTTGAAATTGAAGTTTTCTCTGAAATTTTAGAAAGCGTGTGATTGGCCTAGATACATGCATTTTGTCTTTCAATAATGTCTACCAATTCCATTCAAAACATTTTTACTTCTGGCTGAATCTTTATTCTCTGCTACAATTTAAAATATACTTGTTACAAAATGATCAAATTCTCATCGACGGATTCGACATGACTTATTAAAGTAAAGATTATTGCTAATTTTAAAACATTTTATTCAGGCTGTGAACTTTAGCAGGTTGAGACATGTTGCTATTACATGTCAGACGGAAACCATTTTCTTCTTTCTCCTACTTTCTAGCGTCGTCATCGTCATCGTCATCATCACCACAACTGTCATCATCATCATCGTCGTCGTCGTCGTCGCAATGGCACTGAGTTTCCATTTCGTTGGTATAAAGGGGCCCATCGAATTGTCTAGGGCGCTTGTATTTACAGATCATTTACATATATCAACTCTGTCAGCTTAAGTTCGAGACTTAGCTCGACCAATACGGGTATGTGAGAAATCTTGCCAGTAGCTTGCCGTTTGTGTTTGGTTTTTCCAGGATTCTTCTTTCGGGAAATATACATGCCGTCATGTATAGCTTGAAAATATCGTTAAACCCCACAAAACCCACAAACCAATCTTTAGTATGATATAGCCTACAACATGTTGATGTACTGCTTAAAACATTAATGACTTCAATAATGACTTGTGTCATCATGCATACATACATACATACATACATACATACATACATACATACATACATACATACATACATACATACATAC
Source organism: Potamilus streckersoni (assembly GCA_016746295.1). Classification (NCBI taxonomy): domain Eukaryota; kingdom Metazoa; phylum Mollusca; class Bivalvia; order Unionida; family Unionidae; genus Potamilus; species Potamilus streckersoni. The sequence goes on from JAEAOA010001694.1 coordinate 4,911,314, forward strand.
ATACATACATACATGCATGCATGCATGCGTGAGTGCCATTCATGCATGCACATTTTGAAAGGGTACAACGGTAGGAGAAATAAATTCCATGTCTTGCTATAGCCGATGGAAAATGTTTTATTTCTAAATCCTTTCAAGAATCATTTATCATCGTCATACACAAAGCTATGACTGGTCTTTGTCTTGGGGTATATGCTAGTTTTATTCTGCCACCAAATAATAAACAAAATAAACAAAGACCATGTTTCTTGTACGACAACATTTAGCAACATATAAACATGGAGAATCACGTAATGTGACCTCCATCCTTGTAAATGAGAACACAATAAGTGTCTGTTTTGATTTTGGAACAATGGTCGCTGTAATGTAAGTGTCATATCAGCAGCCAAATAACGTGGTCAGAACCTCACGAAGTTATCCATCATTCTTGGCCAAGCACAATCAAGCATCTTAAGCGTGAATAGCAACCATCTTCGTGCCGGGAATATTTGTTATGAATAATACTCCATAGAAGCAGTAATATGCATCTCTCTCTCTCTCTCTCTCTCTCTCTCTCTCTCTCTCTCTCTCTCTCTCTCTCTCTCTCTCTCTCTCTCTCTCAAATGTTTTTCGTCTGCCTTTTTCCACACTTAACGGAGTAATCCAGTGTAAACAAAACTGATTTTTGTGGCACGTGCCCCTATCTGCTCTCTGGTATACCTACCTCTACACACAAAGATGGCCCATGTTTTGGGTTATCATGTTGCAGTCGATGATCTTATCGGTGGAGTCCGATAATTAAAGGCTTTGAATTTTATCCTGGATCATTTCTCCAGGTGACAAATGAGGTGCCAATCGACTTTAGTTTTGGGACAAGGCTGTCGCAGATAGGGGGATTAACTTCGCCTGATAAATTGCGCCACCGGTTGCCATGATGCGATAGCAACCAGTCGGCAACATTGCAATGCTGCTGAAAATTTGTATGCATAGATGGATTTTTGCAAAACACCTGTCCCTAATTTATTTTAAGTTGTTTTGTTTATGAATAGAGCTATTAAAATTGTTAGATAAGCGACACTGTTGTGAAAATCGGACAATTCTAAATTGCTCTCTTAAAGACATTTTCGACCTTATACCACTGTGATTTTACACGTAATGCATAGCAATAATTGAACTAAACATCTCCATAAATATCCCTTGTCCTGTTTGTTTGATGAAAACTGGTTTAAATTTAGATTTTTTTATCACAAGTTTATAGTTTATATATTCAGCTGGTTGCCGTAACGTTGATCGTGGAAAAGAAATAAGTATATATATATATATATATATATATATATATATATATATATATATATATATATATATATATCGGAAGATATTAATCAACCATTTTTAACATCTTTTAGATGTATTTCCATCACTCAAACTTGTATTCTAGTTCTTTTGAATCTCCTGCGCATGAGTAGTGTTTTGACTCTCGAGAATCCACTCCGATTCTGATTTCAATTGTTTATCGTTTACCGACCAATATTAATAGTCTACTTCTAAAACACAAGTATAAATAATAATTTTATTTACGCAAATGCAGGTGGTGCAACGACGAATTTGCTTTTATCTTCAAAACACAAAGAAAGCAGATAAAACATTCTCAGGTTGACATTGTTCGTTGTTTTTTTTTTGTAACTTCAAATTTTGATGCAACTAATGAATGGTACAATTGATAAGTACTGTATTGTATTGTACTGTATGTAATGTTATAAATTACAGCTATGCTTATTTGTAAGTTAAATATTTACAGTCAATGTTTTGTTTGGAGTACGAAAATTGCATGCAGTTTTGCACAAACAATTAATTAGTCTTGAATTCACAAAACATTTTAAGATGCCTACCTATGTCAGATCTTTCTCATAATCAGGCCCGGCCCTAAAGCAATGCGAACGAGGCAACCGTCTTCTCTGTATATTTTTGCTTGGGGCCCCGCGCTCATCGCTTGCAACATTAGGCTCCGCACATCCCCGGGCCAAGCCTGCTCAAAATCTAATAATTTCAATTCCACTGATTCCAAATTTTCGTAAATTGCTGAATTGTTAAATGCAGCGAGAGTTTTCAAGCAATTATGTTTAATGTTACTTGGAGATCTTTCACGACAAACTTTAGGTTCGTTATTATCCCCGAGCTCCACGTTTTATGGACAAAAGTATATGTCTCTGCGATTTCTCCTACAAATGAGATGAATGAAGCCGCGTCTCTTCCTTTTGTGGGATGTCTGACTCGTCCCACGAAAAGGTGGGCCACATCTATCCTTACCTTATTTCATTGGCAAGATTTATAGAACAATGTGCTCAAAATTCCCTTATAAACCAACACAAAAATACAAATAAGATGTCGTAAGATAAGCAAGAAAAGGGAATAGTGACAATATCGTTCCATCTATCTACTTTACATCTGCTTGCATCGTAAGGTAAAATTTTTATTCCGGGATTTTATTGCACCGAAATAGTTCGGTGCAAAGACTTCTTTCGTAAATGTATTAATTTTCTGGTTTATATATATATATATATATATATATATATATATATATATATATATATATATATATATATATATATATATATATATATATATATATATATATATATATATATATATATATATTTTCTTTTCTATATAACATCAGGCTAACTTTCCGTCACCCACGGAATGAACTTTAAAATCATTCTGTCGTAGGTGTCGCCATATTGGGTCTTGATAATTCCCATGCAACTGTTTTGATGTATGTATCCATTGAATTATGTTTTTGTGCAGCTCAGATTTTCCAGACAAATCCTTATAGAATACTCCCAACAATGTTATCCTAATCACATGTGAGAGGGGATATAAACAAGCCAAGTCGGTTTTTAAAACATCGGAGCTCAAAGACATACGTATCTCTTGTCAGACAGTCGTACATATTCTTACTGTCGAAATGTTAACAGAAGGGTCTTTGAGACGGAAAGGTTTTGCTGCCGCAACTACATTCAGAATCCCAATTTACCGTTTTGCAGATTCCGAATGCTAAATTGTGGGGGTTTATGCGGGTGTATACCCATTGAAGCCGCTGGCGAGAGAGGAATCGGGTGCTGTAATTACAAGCTAAAGAGTGACATCGATTGAACACTCCTTGTCATGAACCCCGACCAGCCCCACTCTGAACCTATAATTAGCAATACAGAAAAAAAAAAACTTCAAAGGAAAGATGGCGGACAGACCTTCTTGCGGGGAATATGGTCGTATTCGAGATTGGACCATCCACTATAAAGCCACGCAGGTGGAGGGAATTAGGCAGAAAATGCGGGAGAGGGGTGATTTCCAACTCGGATTGGTACGCTGGCTCTTTGTAATTTGCGTCTGTAACAATGTTAGGATGTTTTATTTGTCGCGACATAGCTTGGCAGAGACGTAAAAATGTCTATAGCTTCTAATATAGATCCAATTACGTTATTATTGTTTGCGTATCCATCACTGAATTAAAAATACAAGAATGGTTTACAAATATACATGGTATGTTATGCAGACAGTAAGGGTAAAATATGACGAGATTTTTTTCTTAATGATTTATCAACTTCGTTGTAAGAAGTGCCGTTTTACACATTTTGTTAGGATACAATAATTGGGTATTGATAACTCAAACTGAATAGAAAAAGAAAGCTATCCTAACAAACATGTAGACGGAGACTCAATCAAAAGAATTTTATCAAGAACTTTTAAAGTGAAAATTAAATGGGAAATGTTTTGTCGCCACATGAACCCCATTTCTCCAGGATGTGGAAATCGTACACAATATTAGACCTGTATTTCTGCTTTGAAGTGTCGAAAAATCACCATAGATATCATATCAACCTTATATGATAGTTTTGAGTGCAAATCTCGGAACTAGATAGTTAAAGAATTAGCATACAATAAACATGACTTTTAGAAGAAAATGGGGAAGGATTTGGCAGTTTACATCTAACTTGAAGCTTGAAAGATTGTTTTTAAAATGTAAAGACTAATAACTTGACAACGTTGAAAACTGTTCCCGCATTCAAAATAACAAGTTTCAAATATTGATTCTAATTTTGAAAGACTTGTATAAGTGCTTTCAGCTTCTACATAGATTTGTGAACATGCGCGATTTAATTTTTTTTCCCCATGCAGACCAATATTATTTTTCCATGCTTAATCTGTGAAGTTGTTTACTTTGATTCAGGTAACTTTTGCTAGAAAAATGCCGCAAAGTATTCACATTTTGATTATTTAGAATGAAATTGCATTCACCGTACATAAAGGTAGTAAAGACGTATTAAACATTTTCTCCAATTTCCTTGAATGCATGTAGGTATTAAACATACTCTACAATTTACCTGTTGCAAATGCACACAACTTTTCCTTATGTCAGTCACCCTTGAAAGAGCAATTAATAACTCTAGGAAGAAACCATAATAAGTTAGGTATACACTCCAATGTGTAGTGCCAAGAAGAATTTTGCTCATAGAAAAAAAAGCATTCCGTAATTTCACATTGTGGACAGGTTGACGTAAAAATTGCACATTACCTCCATTTGTTAAAGATGTACGATTACTAGCTCCAATGGTATAGTGCCTCTGGAACGCATGGGAACCACGCTCCCTTCGTTATTTTGCGCGCGCGTTTCCTTACCTTTTTGGGAGCTTGCCATTGTCCCTCCGCATCTGAGTAACATGCGTTCCCTTACTTCTTTATTGCGTTCTCTCGTTTATGTCTCACTACATTACTTTCTAGCTCCATAAATTATTTGTTCTAAGGCACGATTCATGCATTCAGATTCAGAAGTCAGTAACATTTGCATGTAGTCCGCAATCCCATAATGACAAAAGGGGGTATTTTGAAAGTAGATTTTAAAGTGGCCACTACATTATTCATTAGCGAAACAAAGGAAATTGCATCAACTTATTTGTCTTCAAGTTAGAAACCATTTGGTACCATACTTATATTCTGAGATTATCAGGCCATTGGAAGTTAATGGTATTAATTGTTTTTCTTTCGAAAATTATTTTCCAATACGTAACTTTTCTTAATCTTCAAATTCTAAATAGATTCTGAGCACCAGCACCATTTCAGTATTTTTTCCCTGCAGGCCAGTAGGTCAAGATTTTAGCTTGACTTTCCAACTACATCTGAGGTTATTTATCGGCTTGATGGAAATAGCTGAGCAATTTTTCGATTGGCCAGTTCACTGATTATTTCAATGATAAGAGCAAGCGGGATGTCCTTGTCCGTCAATTCGTGAAAGAAATCTTGAACGTAATTGTCGCTATTCAGAACAAAAGTATTTTGAACTTATTACGATTGTGTAGAACAATATGGCGGTTGAAGGAGACAAAGTTGTTACATATGTGGTGCACTCCGCCAGAACAGAATTACTAAACACATTAAATTTACATGTATTGCTACAACTTTCGATGTTATTTCACAATCTGATGGTAATGTTAGAGCAATGTTCCGATCATAATAAGAGCAAACTATATAAATACTGCCAGTTTTCAAATACGCTCACTTCCGTTTAGGCATTCTAGGATTACATGCAAGTTTTACTGACCTCTAAAACTAAACATGCAAAAAAAAACAACAAACAAACAAACAAAAAAACACCCATCTCCAAAACTGAAGATTTGATAGCAAAAGTGCTTTAATTTTATGTTTGGCTAAAATATATTAATACCTTCTTACAAAATATTTTACTTAATCTAATGTACAATAAAGACATATATTAAACTGAAGTTATCAAGTCAATGCAACAACTTACGTAATTAGGACATTTGATGGGAACTATTTATTTTATTGGATTCTTAAGATATAAACGAGTTCGCATAGATGTTCGGAAAAGAGGTGGTATCGAAAGTGGATATCAAATCCCAAAACAGCAGATGCGTTTACTGATCGGAGATGGTGCTGAGTGTGATAAGCTCATACAAAGTTCCACAGGAAGCGAAATCAACCAAGCAGTTATCATTTTAACACCCACTGACTACCCTAAGCAAATAAATAAATAACAATTATATTCAGTATTTTATCCATGTAATTGGTGTATTTGGCCAAGCATCTAAAAAGGAAAAAAAAAAACAAAAAAAAAAAACAAAAAAAAAAACATTGGTATGTCAAACCGAGATCTCCAACATTAAGTTAGTTCTTGTTACTAAAATAATATCTTATCAGATCGTTCTTGATTATTACACATTCCGCCTAGTTTTATGCTCTTTGAGGACTATAAATTGAATAAAACCAAAGTTGAAGACAAAGATGATGATATTGACTTGATGTATCGTCTTCTTCTTCGTTGTCTTCGTCATAAGCATCACCACCTTCAACAATATCATCATCGTCATGTTGCGACTGCCATGAAGATAAACAATCTGAACATAACCGTTTAAAAATATAGATACAAAAAAAAAACATGTCACGAGGGCTATTAATAGATTTCAGGTTCACTCAGAGTTATCTCACCTGGAAATATTCGTGATCTTGCTAGTCAGAGTGTGTTTTGGGATTTTTAAAGTGAATTAACAATTTGAGTCGTATCGCTACGATGTCTGAAGTGTGGCAGTTTATAGTGATGTTTAGCACTGCAGCATCATGTCCCACCAGTCACATTATCCCTACACCATGACGACCAAACCTATCATTAACCTCTTAATGCTGAATGACAATCAAGGTTGCTGCTAGTACTATTTTTTTTTTTTTTTTTTTTTTTTTTTTTTTACATTTCTTTGGTTTGGTTCGGCCGCGATTCAAACCCGCGATCTCTAACCGCTTAGGCCACCGGAATGAGTGAACATATCATACCATTATTTCAGACCAAAATAGCAATGTGTTGCATGATATAGTATGGTACATTAGAAATGCTGTTTGATTTGCATATAATTTGGGTTGTAAACTTATTTTTTAAAAAACACATGCCTCTTGACAGACTGTTGAAATGATCTCAATCTTCTTTTCAATAAATTGCAGTTTTTGTGTATGGGTATAAGATGCAAAATGGATAAGTCATCTTAACTTTTTTAATTTCATTTTTAAAACTATCCTTTCAGTTTATTTCAATTGACTTCAATTGTAAAGTTCGTCATCTATTAGAGGGAACTCAAAACATGTTCATGAGGGTTTATTTCGTATTCTTTAAAATGGAAATGGTTGTTTAGTGTAAATAAAAAAAAATAATTGCAGATTTGCCTACAAATATTGCATGAGGTATCTTAGATTAAAAATGCACGAACAAAGAAAACGTAGCAATTTATTAGCATAAAATGTTCTTCAAAGAGATATTTCTACTCTGCACACCCCTTTATTTGAGCTTAAAAGGGGTAATATCACATGTCCCTCTTCTATTCTCACCACGCTTCGCATGTTAATGGAATTTACAGAGGTACCGTCGAGCTATTAAGATTTACACTTATTTTATGCACTTCAGCCGCTAGCCTATAAGGCTTTGGTCCTAGTCTTTTGTCAAGGTGTCCAAGGACCCATCTTCGTCTAAATGCATCAAAAGGATTCTCCGGCCAATGTTCTCTAGATTGCAGTAACTTAATCAGTCGCCCACGGGAATAAAGACCCCAGCATATAATTTACATTTCATCTGCGACTCTTGTGGTCACTCTAATGGCCAGTGCACCTACGCGTGTCCTGAAATAAATAACCGCGATTGTAGAGCTTCCTTAAATTTACTGGAACACAAATTACAATAAGATCAATCGTTTGATCCATGAAATTCAAAGAATATTTAATAGTTTTGTATTTGTGATCATCAACCATCATTTGTTTTACTACGAGTTTTGAGTACTGAATAATTTGGGCACGTGACTTGCATCGCGAGCCGTAAGCGTACGTTAAGTACTTTCCCGCACGCGTGGGGCACGCGGCACCTGACCGTGTGATCTAAGGTCAGCTCTACACCTAAAGGCAACAATAAACAGTGCACCTGCAACCCGACCTGCGTCTGTCGAGAGGTCTGCAATGTTTGCCGACTGAAGCAGACGACAGGCAACTCAATCCTAGCCACCAGTGCAACGACTCGTGCAGTTCTTGAAAACTTTGTACAAATATTATTTCAATTTAAAGAAAATTATTTTCTCGACTGCATATTATATGTAGCTGTAGGAATATTTAAAACTGCGGAAATAAAATGTCAGGCTTCACAAAATATCCGTTTCCGCAAATATTTGATGTATAATATTTTGAATAAAAGAGCATTTTATACTGACGGTATCTTGCATGGTATCTTTAAGATAGTCATTGTAAGTCAACATGTGCTTTCTCCACAACATCGCACAGACAGACAATGGATGGGATTACTGAATTGCGTTTTTGTTCTCTCGCAGGAGAGAGGCAAGTATAACAGGTTATAACGTAAGACGGGATGAAAAATACAAGACGAGACAAGTATTACTATCAATGTACACACGTTTTGATAAATAAAGTGGTGTTACTTAAATATCTGCGACATAAAGGAATTTACATTAACAAAGTTGATTGCTTGGTTTTAACGACACTAGCCAATATTTTGGCTCTCTCATTGGAGCAAAGAACACAACAAAACAATTCAAACCCAAGAATAAAAAATGGTTTAGAAACAAAATGATTTTCAAACACACGCACACGCACACATATACGCACACAAACACAGCCAAGTCGCCATTATCCATGACTGAGGAGAGTACAGAGCAATTGGTGAACAAGAGTTACTTAACAAAATTGTTCATGTATAAATTATGACTGTAAAAGATAAGACGATAATGCAATGGGCGATATCTCATTCAAATATATCTTTATCAAAATGGGTGGAATGAATCGTATGAACTTGTTAACTCTGAGAAATAAATATTCGAAAGTGTCATTTAAAGAAGATAACAAAGTTGTCAAGGGGAGTCCTTCATAGAAACGCGCCCCGTGGTATCTATACTATCAATCAAATACAATTATCTTTCCTCTTTGAAGCATGTGCCTTAATTTCACTATGAAAGATGAAAAGAACTTTGAATACTTATCCATTCAGTTTGTGAATATGTACGTTAAAGCATGTAATGTTGTTTAATTCATTCAAACATAATTCAGATAATTTTTTTTAAAAAAAGAAAAAAAAACCTTCCATCAAAAACAAACAAACAAACAAAATACAGGACAAAAACCACCTTCGTCAATGTTTTACGGAAATGGTCGTCTTAATGGAATAACATGATTGACCCATTGCAACTGGTCATCTTAATGGAATAACACGACTGACCATTTACAACTGGTCATCTTATGGAAGAAGACGACTGACCTATTACCTGATCAAGTCAAAGTTAAATTGCTGTCGACTGTGTTAGTGAGTAATCACTAAAAGATAACAAAAACAGATAATCGTAAAAGAAGTCTCGCTTAGCTATTAATGGACCAATTTTCTCTTCCCTGATTTTATTCGACAACGTATAGCTATTAATGGGCCAATTTTCTCTTCACTGATTTTATTCGACAATAATTACAATCGCGTAAGGGGTGGAGACGAAATCGAGGCTGATGGTGCTTAGGAAGTTATATAACCAACAGTTATGGCAGTTAAAAACAATAAAAACATGAAAATATTGAAGCAGGAGAAGAAATAGTACGAAAAAAAAGAGAAGCGAGACTAGCAAGGTCTTTTATGCTTCTAGCTTTTTGAGTTCACAGATGCACCGACTATTTACAGGTACGTTGATTATTATTATTATTATTATTATTATTATTATTATTATTATTATTATTATTATTATTATTATTATTATTATTATTATTATTATTATTATTATTATTATTATTATTATTATATATGTGTGTGTGTGTGTGTGTGTGTAAGTCTGTTGTCGACATATGTATCTATGTATGTCTTTTTTCCTGTGTTCTTAGTGTGAACTAAAATATGCTGCTCATTGCCGCCCCGTCTCGCCCCTCAGAAAAGCACATCTAGGTTAAGCTAACAAGAAAGGTGCGTCCGTAAAATAAAGTTATTTAAACTAAATTTTATGAGGCAGATCATATTTTAACTCCAATCGAAGTTGCAGATTGTCAAACTGGGAGTACTAAATCGCATGCATAACTGACACATCTGGTGAGCTGTAAACGATTTATTTTAGCAATAAATCTTTAATTACTGATTATTAAACAAATTTAAGATTTTACTTAAGTGCTCTGATATCATAAACCTAACTTTTATATGCTTGTTTCTCCAAAAAGAGAAGCATAATGGCTGGCTTCAAAAACGCTCTTTTTGTAAGCTCGTAAAACTACGAGCATTAAGTGTGCGGGGGTATTTTGTCTGACCTTCTATTAACGGGGTTGATGCAGTGTCTCGCCATTATTACTTCAAGACGCTTTCCTGGCATTTGTGTTTTCTAATGACTCTACGTTTTAAGATTTCTTAATGCTAATAACTATAATTCTCTGCATATATCTTGCAAGGGTTCTATTTTGGCGGGGTACCTTCAACTGGGGACGTGGGGTTTGTCAACAATGGCCGCTTGACCACTGGTCACTTCTTCTTTCATCAAAAGTTAAGATTGATTTTGTTTGGACAATACTGCCATCATTTGGCTGCGGTCAACGAGAGGACAGAGCCTTTGTGTCGGGTCAAACTGGACAGGAAACGTTCGGAATGGACAGCGGTCATTTGGGTGGACTGACTGTACCACTAGTTTCACCTGTCCAGTCAGGTGCGTCTGGACAAGGCAAACCGCATGCAGAAGTATTTACAATTAAATCTGAAAAAGATTATGGATTAATGAGGTCAAGAAATAAGTGCCCAGGGGCCACTCGTAAATTAATAAATCCACTATCATTTGATCATTTTGGAGTTGCATTGTAATTTCTTTTAAAAAAATTTTAATCAGGAAAAATAAATTTTGTTCATTCGTTGTAGTAAACAAGAGATTATAAAGAAAATCAAATGTGGAAATAAAGAAATGATTAATTAAGGAGATTAAACTTGTGTTTGCCGACCCAAAATATCGTGTGCCCAAAAAGGCCATATTGCTTAGGTTTTGTGATAGAACCAGTAGAGGAAGCATGGCGTCAATAACAAAATCTGGATTGCTTTGAACAAATGTGCCATAGATAATAAGTTTTATTTTAAAATTTAATTAAAAATGTCGACTCATAAACAAATCGAAAAATTCTGCCAATATTGTAAAACGAAGAAAGCATGGTCAAGAAATGACACTTTAAATCAATGACCTTTTGTAGTAACTTAGAAGCAAATTATATTTTATAAACGAAATTTAAAGGATTCGTTTTCGTAAAAATATCATTAAAGATTTGCATCAGCTCATTTAAAATGCATTAAGTTAGAAAAAAAAAATTAAGTAATATTTCTTTTTACAAATTGCAGCTTCATAGATAACATGAATCTGTCAGACATTAAAAGTTAATTTTAAAAGATTTTACGTTTGTAACATACATTTGCAGCGAAAATATATTTAGATTTGAATTTTTATTTCGGCAGTAAACAATCTATGTAACTTTGCATATACTTTGGATTCTATTTACGGAATTGCAAGCCTACAATGAGTCAGTGGTGAAAACTGGATAAAATCTTGTTTGTTACATCATTTTACTGGCTGGTGCTTTACTGGCTGGTGCTTTAGAAGGCGAATTTCTTTTCAAATTTGCTTTTACAAAGTTTGAATAAAAAAGAAACATATACCTGACCAACACTTTAGAAAAAGAAGAACTTGAAAACTTTCATCCTTCTTAACTTTTTTGAAAATACAAGACAAGAATAAAAAGAATGCCTTGTTTGGGCTTGGAATAGAAGTTTCGTCTTCAATTAAATTGTGCAATTGTTACCCCCTCCCTAATTCTTGTGTGGCAAATGTTAGATGTCATCAAAAAATCACTGACAAATTTTAAATTGTGTGATCCTCCAAAAAGCCTGCTACGATAAAATCATTTACGATACTTGAAACGGAAAATCACTTTGTACGATGAGTACGCAAATGATTTGCCATAGAAGATAATTGCCATGAATCGAATGTGGAATTAATGTACTGGACTTTATTTTGTTTCTGCATGTAACTTTTATTAGTACAGGATCCTCTGTCAGAATTTATTAAAACATTTGGAAAAAATCTTTCAAGCTTAAAAGTGTCAATTTTATTTGATGCACGTCAGACGATGTCAACCAAATTTGATTGCACCAAACCAGGGGATTAACTAAACATTTGCCAATATTATTTGAGATGCAAAAATTGCCTACATTAAAAATGAATTGTTCTGAACAATCAGCTTTCTAGCTATCATCATCAACTCTCCTTTTCTTTTCTTTTGTATAAATTGTTCTTCAGAACTAGACAATACGAGTATTCCGTCAATCATTTATAGAGGCGATCTTCAAATGACGAACATAGTACGCTATAGAATGCATAGCTCGACGCCTAGTGAATGTATTTGATAAGAGGTGAAATGTAATAAAATAGGTAAGGTAGCACTCCACAGTTTTATATTTTGTGCAGGTTAGGGTTTTAAAGCAAACAAAGTACCCAGGATTTGCTCACTGGTTATCATGGCTATTTAAATTTTGTTATATTTTTGGTATTGTTGAAAGAAATTTTGATTTCATTTTTTTGTGGGTTTATGATTGATGTGTGTAATTTAAGTTATGGAGTCTGACCATTCTTCAGACGTGCACCTATAAAAGAACTGCTAGTTCCGCTTGGTCATTGTGACCTCCTGGACTTCAAAGTTAAATTGTGAATAAAAGAGCCGAGAACCTTTTTTTAATATGTATACATATTGTACGTCATTCATTGCACTTTCGTTTTTCATATTTTAATAAATGCTAAAGACAGTGTACTTTAGACTAATTCCGGCTAATTTTGGAGCACGTGTGGCAAAACATTTTGGTTAGTTGCATATTTACATCATTCACGAATTCAACAAGTACATTATTCCAAGAAAGTTCAGCCAATATGGATGAAAGGAACAAAGTGTTATTCCAACATTCTTTCCGATGTGCATGTTGCAAATACAAACAACTTCATCTTATATCTCTCACTCTCTCAGAAGCTCGTAATATCTGCAGAGCGCCCCTAAGTTGATGGGTACACTCATTGATACGAATATGTAAACAGTATGTTGTGCCTTAACATTACCTAAAACACTAATTTTTTTTCTTGTGAGCGATATATATATATATATATATATATATATATATATATATATATATATATATATATATATATATATATATAGATATATATATATATATATAAATATATATATATATATATATATATATATATATATATATATATATATATATATATATATATATATATATATATATATATATATATATAGATATATATATATATATATATATATATAGATATATATATAGATATAGATATATATATATATATGAAGATAAAATTGAGTAATGAGGAAAAATTAATTTTGAAAATAATATTAAGCATCGTGTATTCGTGCTGCGAATTTCAACCAGTCAGGATCGAGCAGTTAATAATTAAAAAGCCTGGATCAAGTGCTTAATGATACATTTTCCTACACTAGTCAGGATCAATGACTTAATGGTCAAACTTCCTGCTTCAGTCAGGATCAAGCGCTTAATTATTTATCTTCCTGCATAAGCCAGCATCAAGTGCTTAGTGTCTCATCAGTGTGTTAGTCAGGAACAAGCGCTTTATGATTCATCTTTCTGCACCAGTCAGGTGCAAGATCTTAACGAATCATATTCCTACACCGATCAAGATCAAGCACTAAACGATTTATATTCTTGCACCAATCTGGATCAAGTACTTAACGATTTATATTCTTGCACCAATCTGGATCAAGTACCTAATGATTTATATTCTTACACCAATCTGGATCAAGTACTTAATGATTTATATTCTTACAACAATCTGGATCAAGTACCTAATGATTTATATTCTTGCACCAATCTGGATCAAGTACTTAATGATTTATATTCTTACACCAATCTGGATCAAGTACCTAATGATTTATATTCTTGCACCAATCTGGATCAAGTACCTAATGATTTATATTTTTACACCAATCTGGATCAAGTAACTAATGATTTATATTCTTGCACTAATCTGGATCAAGTACTTAATGATTTATATTCTTACACCAATCTGGATCAGGTACCTAATGATTTATATTCTTGCACCAATCTGGATCAAGTACTTAATGATTTTTATTTTTACACCAATCTGGATCAAATACCTAATGATTTATATTCTTGCACCAATCTGGATCAAGCACTTAACGATTTATATTCTTGCACCAATCTGGATCAAGTACATAACGATTTATATTCTTGCACCAATCTGGATCAAGTACCTAATGATTTATATTCTTACACCAATCTGGATCAAGTACTTAATGATTTATATTCTTACACCAATCAGGATCAAGTACCTAATGATTTATATTCTTGCACCAATCTGGATCAAGTACTTAATGATTTATATTCTTACAACAATCTGGATCAAGTACCTAATGATGTATATTCTTGCACCAATCTGGATCAAGTACCTAATGATTTATATTCTTACACCAATCTGGATCAAGTAACTAATGATTTATATTCTTGCACTAATCTGGATCAAGTACTTAATGATTTATATTCTTACACCAATCTGGATCAAGTACCTAATGATTTATATTCTTGCACCAATCTGGATCAAGTACTTAATGATTTTTATTTTTACACCAATCTGGATCAAATACCTAATGATTTATATTCTTGCACCAATCTGGATCAAGTGCCTAATGATTTATATTCTTACACCAATCTGGATCAAGTACCTAATGATTTATATTCTTACACCAATCTGGATCAAGTAACTAATGATTTATATTCTTGCACTAATCTGGATCAAGTACTTAATGATTTATATTCTTACACCAATCTGGATCAAGTACCTAATGATTTATATTCTTGCACCAATCTGGATCAAGTACTTAATGATTTTTATTTTTACACCAATCTGGATCAAATACCTAATGATTTATATTCTTGCACCAATCTGGATCAAGTGCCTAATGATTTATATTCTTGCACTAATCTGGATCAAGTACTTAATGATTTCTATTCTTACACCAATCTGCATCAAGTACCTAATGATTTATATTCTTACACTAATCTGGATCAAGTACCTAATGATTTATATTCTTGCACCAATCTGGATCAAGTACTTAATGATTCATATTCTTACACTATTCTGGATCAAGCGCTTAATGATTCAACTTGGGTCAACACAGGTACATCAAACACTTAAATGGTTGAATCTTAAATTCATGTTGCTGTTAATGATGTTGTAAGAATTCCATTTTTTATAGTTCCTTATATAATTCCCTCAAACCTGATTTTGTTCCCAAACAAATCCGCAAGCACCCTTTGATTAGAGGTTAAGAGGCAATGTATGAATGCGGTATTTAATAGTATGAACCCAAAATAACCTGTTAGTTTTATTGCTTTGTTGTTGTTGTTATGTTGTTGTTATTGCTTTCGCCTTTGTTCTGTTTCGTCGTTTCCTTTTAAATTGTGACATAGGTATTCTCTTTAAGAAGCTGATGCTGTTAAGAACTAAAAGCGGATATGTGCCCCCACCGGATTAACACATACTTTTTTGTTACGTTTAAGAGTGATTGCCATTTGAAACCGTGTCACGATAAATGACAGCTGATGCACGATAGATAAAACAGATATTTATTGCATCCCAACAGTTTAAATTAATCGGAATCTGATACGTTTTTGCACCAGTAACATTCTCCAAAACAAACTATCATTTGCCAATGATGAAATTACAAAAGACCTTCATAAAATAGTCGGTGGTTGACAATTGACAAAAAAAGCATTAGCACTACTGTTTCAACATACCTTAGGGCATGAAGTACATGTACTGGTTTGATTTCTTATGCAGTTAAAGATTTTGAAACTATCCACAAAAAGCCTCCAACAAAACATCGCTGGTATTTTATCGGGTTTTCAATTAATCTGACGTCTACCATTCAACCTTGATAAAAAAAAAGATGCATTTACGTCCGATATGAATAGGGGAACAATTTTAAGCAAGAAACAGTTTAATTCATAGCTCGCAAAACTGGATATAGCATTCAAACGACTTTAAATATGCCGTTGGTGTCTATTTGTTTCTTAACTGACAATCCAAGTATATATAACCTTGTGATAATAAAAATCTTGGACATTAGTGAGACTGACAAAAGATGCAAACAAGTCTTTCAAATTTATTTCTTGTCCCTCAGTCGAACTTTGGGGTGGAGTGTTATGGACAATTGACTTCGCTCTTTATCGCTGTAAATTGTCGTTTACCGATCAAGAAAAGAAAAGACCACCACATTCAATAAAAGAAATAAACGAATTGCATTTTTTCGGATAATTGAACACAAAGATTACCAAATCAATTTTCAACGTTTGAATTTTCGTTTTTCTTTATCACTGTTAACGTTATAACCAAAGGTACAGAAAAGAGAATTTCACTTTGAAATATCAACAAGCTATGAATATCTTAATTTCTGAGATTATTTATTGCACTTTTAAATATCAAAATTCCTTTTAGCTCGAGACAAATCGTGAAACATTTTTTTTCTGGCACCGTGTATGTGCTCTGTATTATTCTTTTAAAAATGATGTATGATGTGCCAATTAACAAAATAGCATGTATTTTTATACTTTAATAACATCTGAAATTTGCTACGATGTGTTTTATATAATATATGCGATATCAAAGTCATAAGATGTTTGATTTTTCATTCTCGCTCAGATAAAGCTGACTAGAAAGAAATATATCTGATGCAATATACTGTAATTGTTAGTCTTCAAGTTTTATTCAGTTTAACAAATATTACAATCCAGTCTCTCATAATGCTTGGCCAACGCTATAAACAGCACAGCCCAGTTTCCCATAATGATCTCCCAACTACACAAACAGAGCAGGACTGTCTTTCATAATGAACACCCAACCCAACTCTACACACATGCCAGGACCGTTTCCTTCATTATGCACATTAAAGTCTACAAATAATGCTCACCCGACTCAACAAGCAGTACAGGCTTGTCTCCTATAATGCTCATCCAATGTTACAAACAGTGTAGGTTTTGTAGGATCGGGCCCCGAGGGGCCGAGTGGTCTAAAGCTCTTGCCATTACCGATCGCTGCAATTTCATCTCTGTAAGAATCAATAACCTTACAATTATACTGAAATATACGGTGGTTAAGAGCAGAGATATGTTGGGAACATTAATTCAAGAATCGAACAATTCTAGCAAAAAATATTTTAAAAATGTAATGTACAAGACTGGATATTTTGGAAACTTTGATTGAACAATCCAAACACTCAACCACATGCAAATTGAACGAATTTAAATTTTAGCTTCAATCTATCGAAACATTTCTTTACATATGAATGATATGAGTCGATAACAGAAAATTATAGCACACAAGACATGCGTGAAAGTGATTGATGGGTGCGTGAAAGTGATACAAGGATGCAATGTCTTTATCGGAGACGGGGAAGAATGGCTTTGAGAAAAAAATCATTTGACAAGACGAGATTACGCAGAAAGTGGATGAACTTAAGATTGAATACGAGATAGAAAAGAATTGAATGAAATTAATTAAACAGATAGGCCTACAATAAATGATAAAAACTAAAATATCAGGATCTTTTATTACAAGTTTACGCTTACAAATTCTCTGGAAGTAATGTTCGAGCAGAGCCGTTTTAAGAAGTTTGGGGACCTAGGCACAAACGCTAAACTGCGAACACAACCGACACCATTTTTGGGCTGCCACGGGACCCTAGGCACGTGCCTCGCCTTAAAACGAAACTCTGGTCAGGAAATCTCTGTGTTCATTTATGTAAAGTTGAGCCAGACAAAACAAAGCATGATCACCAAAAACCTCAAAAATTGTTATTCAGTAAATTCGCAAATGAATTAAATATACCTATTTGTGTGTATGAGACAGTAACAGATAAACACATTAGGCCTTTAAGAGTAATAAAGACGACCAAAACATTCTGATATGATAGTGATTTTTGGATATGGATATAAAAAGTCAATCACTATTACTTAGGCGTCAGGTTCTCTCAAGATCGTTGTCATCCCAAATTAAAACAAGTACGAAATGAAGAAAAGTAAACATACGAGAAATGCTTCGTTATTGTTAATGCACCAGAAAAATTAACCCACCACAAAAGATGCCAAAATGTAGACAACACGATAAATATCTCACATGAAAGGAGATTAATTCGTTACATTAAAATTTTTAATATCAAGTTCATGTGTATTTTGTAATTTAATGCAGGTTTTGAAAAAAATGATAATGACAATAAAAATAATCATATTCATCACGATAATGAAATTATTATATAGTGCAAAAATGTACAGTACAAATATATAACACATTTTATCAGGATTTTGTATCTACCTAACAAATTCACAGTATATGCAATCCGATTGCCCATGGAGGGACCAACTGCAATAAAGTTTTTATGAACAGATGGATAAGATTTTAAAACATATTAAGGAATCAATACGTAATAATGCGAGACCCATGCTCTTCAATAACGAAGATAAAAAAGACTTTTGTTTCAACTGCTAAATCCAATGCATCTTCAAGACTTTAAAGGATCTCAGCAGAGTTTAAAAAATGAGTTGTCAGGGTCTGCACATTGTGCTTGTAGAAAATAGTTTGGGAATCTGCTATGCATAATGCAATTAAAAATGTATCATAACTAAATACTCCACCTATTAATTGACCAAAATGAATTAGATACTTTTGCTTATTGCAAGCAAAATATTACACACACACACACACACACACACATATATATATATATATATATATATATATATATATATATATATATATATATATATATATATATATATATATATATATATATATATATATATATATATATATATGTATGTGTATGTGTATGTGTATGTGTATGTATGTATGTATGCATGTATGCATGTATGCATGTATGTATGTATGTATGTATGTATGTATGTATGTATGTATGTATGTATGTATGTATGTATGTGTTTATTATTTATTTTTTTATATTAGCTGCCTAAAGAGTTATGAGCGAGGGCCGAAGCGGAATAGCGAACATAGAAAATATTGAAGTAGAATAAGATGCACGTATCTCTAATTTCTCATACCGATAAAGAGTATCAATAGTAAATAACGAAGTTTTGACTGAGCTGAAATATTGCTAAATCTTGCAGTGTTGAAGAATAACATTAACGGGAAAAAAATATTCATAGGTAGATTTCAAACAATTAAAGATACACTACAATGCTGCAGAAACGATGCAGACGATGACAACATGGAAGCAGGTATCGTCATTCTTTAATGCAAGATTATTAAATAGCACACTATGAGAAAAAAGATAAAGTTCGTATTTAATGTGGGTAAATACAGCAATTCAAATACGGCTGATTTACAGTATAACACGAATCTCTCTGTCTTTACTCTGCTGTTGATAGGAAGATTACAAGTGTACACAGTAACTGTTTAACAAACTACCATAGGAATGACGAAAGTTTACACCGGCGTCATAGTGACTTGTTAAAAAAATCACATTCAAAGCAACATAGGTTGACTCCGTGTACACAGTAACTGTTTAACAAACTACCATAGGAATGACGAAAGTTTACACCGGCGTCATAGTGACTTGTTAAAAAAATCACATTCAAAGCAACATAGGTTGACTCCATGTACACAGTAACTGTTTAACAAACTATCATAGGAATGACGAAAATTTACACCGGCGTCATAGTGAACAGTTCAACAAATCAAAAAGACACAATATATCGGGCACATTTTATATTTTGGATCTTGTTTTCCTTCTTAGAATGACTGACAAGGAACCGTAGTCAAATGTCTTTACTACGATGCTTAAAGTCCAGTTGCTTATACAAAATGTCAATTAAATGGAAAAAATGAACGCAACCAAAGGAAAATGAAAAATAGAAATAAAAAAACACCAATTGAAAGGACGATTAACTGAATATTCTACCACAGCATTATATAAATATTGACCTATTTGGCAGTGTATATGAAGGCATATGAAATAAAACAATGGATATAAGAACACACACACACACACACACACACACACATATATATATATATATATATATATATATATATATATATATATATATATATATATATATATAAAGTAGTTCTTATGTTATGTTCCATTTTGTTCTGCGCAGGTGTATTTTGCACACACACACACACGCATCCACGCACGCACACACACATGTATGTATGTATGTATGAATGTATGTATGTATGTATGTATGTATGTATGTATGTATGTATGTATGTATGTATGTATGTATGTATGTATGTATGTATGTATGTATGTATGTATGTATGTATGTATGTATGTATGTATGTATGTATGTATGTATGTATGTATGTATGTGTGTGTGTGTGTGTGTGCGTGCGTGCGTGCGTGTGTGTGTGTGTGCAAAATACACCTGCGCAGAACAAAATGGAACATAACATAAGAACTACTTTGAGAGAAACCTTTCAAGAAATATCTCCTGCAAATTTACAGTTAAGAAAAGAAAAGGGGTTTACGACATGAAAAGGATTTATTTGAAAGAGAGAACACTGACTCCTTTTCGACTTACTTTTGATACTTACAGCATATCTAGTGGAAGGATTACTAGAACCATAAAACTTAAAATATGACTTTTTTTCACTCAACATGAAAGTTTGAGATGGATTGACGTTTTACCAATGTTAGTGGAAGCAAGCTAGAAAGAAAGCGATTGGAAATCATGTATCAACCAATTTTATTACTTTAAAATAATGCAGTTAATAAATAATGCTAATTAAATATACATAATTAGATATACACGTAAATGGAGGCTCAAATGTACATACACAAGAAAATCTAATGTGACATAACATTAATGATCTTCAATAATGGTATTCAGAATTAAAAAGAAAACTATTTTGGTTTGGTTTAGTGATTGACGGTATAGGAAAAAAAGTAGGTTATTTAGCGCCTAGCCATTATTAGCAAAGAGCCTTGCCCAAGGATACACACCAGTAGCTAGATCAAGTTTTCTGAGGCAGGATTCGAACCCGCACCATTTTGGTCTTGAGTACGGCATGTTAACAACAACACGGTTAACAAGTACGACACCTTACCACCATCATGTAAATCAGTTTAACTTTCACATGACAGGGTTATTGAACATACATCTGACAAGATAAATATCTACTACAGTGAAACTCATTCTTTTTGCAATCAATTTATTCAACATTTTTATAACCGCACTTTTAAGGAACATTACTCTATAAATAATCGTAATTTTACTTGAATGTGTCTTCTGTTTAACTCAAAATGTCAAAAAGTAGGGAAATTAAGCTTTTGTTCGGTGTAAAAATGCAGAAAAACACGCTTTTAGGAAGGTTAAAGTGAAGCGTACGTATAGTTTTCTAGCTTAAATCTCCAAGGATTGTTATACGCTCACAAGTCGTCTCCAAGTGGTAGTTTATATGGACAAAGGCTGGAGTGCCTCGAACAAGTGTATGCTGATGGTTTCACATTTGTTTTTGTAATAATCGAAGGACTATTTACTGGTCTTGCCAATATGACAAAATAATTTAATGTACAGTACTGTGGTTTCCCCTGAATAAAGCAGTTATGATCAGTTAATCTGCAATATATCATGTAAGACTACAGTTGCATATACTGTTTTTGAGGTTCCTTGCAAAATGTTACTGAGTTAACGTTTACGCTAGAGACATAGCACAGCATATGCACAATTTTCATTTTGTATATTGTTTGTATCGCATGAACCATAAACCAATTTATTTAACAGTGAATATGCATTCGTTATATTTTAAACAGGTTTTGATAATATAATGTGTGAAGATTGTTCATAAGATCAATTTAAGAAAGATATTAAATTTTTAGATTTGTTTTACAAGAGGAAAAGAAACACATGGTTCGAAATAATTGATTTGTTAAGGCATCAGTGGGTATCAAATAAAGCAAATATTATATAAGACCCATTAAAGTTTTTCTGATTTGTGCCTTGAATACTTTTTAATTAAGAATATGGCAATTCTGACAAGTAAATAAAAAATCTCTATCCCTTCTAATAAGATTTGGCAATGTCTACAATCGTACTACACTTGTTGCACATTCTTTGTCAAGCTTCATGTCTTGCTACTGAAAAATGGAGCTGGCAATGAGCAGGCGCTAAAATGATACTACTAAGGGTGCATGAGTCAAAATATGTAGGATATGTGAATCAACCGCAAAAGTAGGTCACACCACCTCAGTTAGGTGCGTGGCATCACTCAATTCACATATGTACTTATCACATGGATTTTGTAACAAAAGGTAAAATGTGGCATACTTTGAGCACAGACGCCATTTCGTGTTACAAATCCTGGTAAAGAGTTCACGGCAAACCAGTTTTATTGTGTGAAATGCTTTAGTCCAGCCATACACTCTCAACGTTAGCTTGGTAGCAAACGATCTTACTGAAATTAGAGCCTATAATAAGCTGTAATAACTTTTTTTAAATTAAATACCAAAAAACATGTCGAAATGGAATTGGTGTATGACATATGGTCATGCAAAATCATAACAAGCACAAATTTAAATTCAATAGACGCGGTAGTCATTACATTTGAGCAACATTGAAAAACCCTGAGAAGCAAGTCACGGTGACCCAATTCTAGCATGCTGATATAAGTCCATCTTATTTTACACCTTTTGTATAAGTTTGTGTTGTAAAATATATGCAAGGTATTGCATTTATATCATGAATACAATTCTAATCCAATTTTCATGGTCTTAGACACATCATTTATCCCAATACACACACACACACACATACGCACGCACACATAGGGTACGTTTAATGCTAATCAGTGTAAAAGTATAGGAGTTATATAATGCACACTTTAAAAATTAACTGTCAATAAACCTGCAAAGTAGGTAACAACAATCAATTTTGGTATTATGCACGTGTATATCCTAATATTTCCAGCAAAATCGGTGTTTAATTTCAAGAGTGATTTGGAAGGATATGTGAAAAAATATTTCGCACATGGAACTTTGTAGAATGTGCCCAAAATATTTATATTTTTTATATTTCAAGATGTCGAAAATATATTCTCAATCTAGTTTCTATGGAAACTAATGTATTATTATTATTATCTATTTTTTTCGCTACTTGAATGGTTCACAACAAGAACACAGATGTTGTACTTAAATCCTAAATTCATACAGATTATACATGATATATGAATATTGTATGCATTAATTCCTACTTTCAACGAAGTACAAAATACTTTCTTATTCCTAGAAAATATCGTTAAAAGTTTTAGAATAAAAGTGTTGTTTCTCTAAAAACAAGTTAGTGTCATTATGAACTTGTTGAAAGCTATTTTAAACAAGAATCTTTTCTTCAGTGCATTTTTTACCACACACATAAAAAACGCATCATAGAATTGGATGAAAATTCCAAGACAAAAGAATATAATCAAAATACACAGATTAACACATCAATATTGAATGCGTTGAAGTCAACTTGATATGTATCAGTAAGCAGAGACCTTCACAATATCCAACGTTGATTTTGAAGTGGGACCAAGAAAGTGAGACATGACGCAGTCTTGGGGCATTAAGTAACAATGCCGCACGGTCAATATAATAATTTAACATTAAGCGTCGATTATATAAGTACACGTTCAAGCCTTGACCTTGACCTTGATGGTTCTCTCATTGTTCAGAGTAAATTGAATTAAATAAGAGCATCCCCCTTAAAAATCTGCATTTTTGTATACAGACGCTCAAAAGATGGAAACACGGCTGCCGTTGCAACAAACCTCCTGAAGGGTGAACATAAACCAGACTGCATACTGTATAAAGATACAGTGATGGAAACTTCCTGAAGTGTGAACATTGGCCAGAGTGCATACTCTGCCAGGGTACAGTGATGGATACCTCCTGAAGGATGAACATCGACCATTGTGCATACTCTGCCTGGATACTGTGATGGATACCTCTAGAATGGTGAACATCGAGAGTGCATACGCTGCCAAGGTACAGTAGTGGATACCTCATGAATAGTGAATATAGACCAGAGTACATACTCTTCTAAAGTACCAATGATACCTTCTGAATTGTCAACATCGACCAGAGTGCATACTTTGCCAGAGTACAGTGAATGATACCTCCCAAAGGGCGAACATCGATCAAAGTATATACTCGAGCAAGATACAGTGATGCAGTGTTGTCCAATATGCAGCCCGAAGGCTGATTTTAAACGATTTTTTGTGCATTTATGTAAATAATTGTCAATGGCATGCTTTCATTTCATGCTGCGGCCCTCTGCTTCAAGAAAGAATTTTCAGTGGCCCATGGTGTCAGAAAGGTTGAACAACATTGCAGTAATGAATGCCTCCTGAATAGTAAACATCGACCAAAGTGCATACTCTACCAAGATACAGTGACGGATACTTCCTGAATAGTGACCATCGACCAGAGAGCATACTCTACCAAGATACAGTGACTGATACCTCCTGAATAGTGACCATCAATCAAAGTGCATACTCAACCGGGGTACAGTGATGCATGCCTGCGAAAGAGTGAACATCGACCAAAGTGCATATTCTACCGGGGCACAGTAACACATTATTATTAAGCGTATGGACTTAGCTATCCGAAACAGAAATGAATTCCCTAAAATTTATAATAATATACCATCCTAAACAATATGTGAACTTTTTGATGGAATGCGGTCTTTATAACAAATGTTAAAGATTCTAGATATGTTAAGAACTGTGAAAATTTTATATGAAACCATCATGAGAATGACAATATTCAGTTGCATCTCACTTTGTAAGTAACACTCTCGTCATGAAAAATGCATATACTGACACATGAGCTAGACCAGGAGGCTAAAGGTACAAAATTCACAAAAATAAAAATACAATTAAAGAACAATCAAAATGTAACATGTGCAAAGTTTGATAGCATCTTAAAGGCTGCAGCCAGACCACCAAGGAAAGGTAGCAGCTAGACCACCAAGAAAAGGTTGTAGCCAGACCACCAACTAATATCAACAATGCCATGAACTTGAGGGTTTTTATTCCTGATAGGTTCTTGACGCAAGATATGATGTTAAGTCAGAAATGTTTTACTTTCGTCTGCTGTAACTGTTTGCAGCAGCTGAACAGTGGAAACAAAACTGACCTTGAAAATATGGTCATAAAAGTTCGGTATATGACCTTACCTTGGATCATGATCTACTACTACTACTACTACTACTACTACTACTACTACTACTACTACTACTACTACTACTACTACTACTACGACTACTACATTTTTTTTTAACCCAACGTGATACATTTAGCTCTTAGCTTGTTTACGTTATGGCACTTAGATCATGTCGAACGAATATATAATTTTATTTTATTACACTGAGAATTTTTTAGGGGCATTACAGGTACGAAAGTAGTATTGTTATTTGAGGTTGATGTGACAAATTGGCGGCGTTCAAAACACACCAACCTCTTTCACTACGGTTCGTTGCTAGGGAATGACCTCCGCAGTGTAATTTACTCAGTGTGGATAGATAGAAAGAAGAATGCAGATCACTGAACAAGTATATTGAAGAAATAACACGACGAGCCCCCTCTCAATGAACAAATATAAAATTTAACCAGTTTATCAACAGAATTTAAAATGAAAAGAAATCAAAGACTTGGTTACAAAAAGAAGGAAAATGGTTCTAACATGTACTCAAATAAAAAGACGATACAAATTTCTTTAAACGCTAAAATTACTTTCCACGTTAATATACTGTCTTTATTGCCAATGAGATGTGACCTTTGAGTGCAACGACGAGAGACTTCATCACCTATTTTATGCGGACATCAAGACTTTCGTTCGTCCCTGCTCTGCCGATCTTTGTCTAGCTGTTTCGTCTTGGACTCTTGTCCGTCGAACTCTGATTCAACAATCGTCTCTGGACTTAGATTTCGGCTTAGAATTTGCTCTGGTCCTGTGATTGTTCAGGGATTTCTCATTTGAATCCAGGAAAGCTGTTTCCTTTTGCCGTTTCTTTATTCGTTTCCACGAACCTCACGTATA
>JAEAOA010001694.1:4942500-4967500 GCA_016746295.1 Potamilus streckersoni
AGGGGTTTTGACGAACCAAGATACCTGGCGCACGTTGTTTTCGCGCCCTGCGACCTCTAGCACGCGGAACAACCGCCGCGTTGTCAACCTCCCACTCCCTACCCCCGATAGCGCGCTATTGTTTTCGATGCGGTTTGCTCTGACCGTCCAAACGTTGAAGTTTGTTTCTTCGCATGTGTATTTTTCATTTTTTTTTTAAAAAAAAAAATAAGCTAATTTGGTCTTCTTTGCTGAATTGAATACATTTGAACAAAAAGTTTTTGGTTTTTTTTATCTAAGAGAAATAATTACCACGAATTGATGGAACAGTTAATTTCATTTTTTTCATAGAAAATTTCACTTGAATGTATATGGATAAATTAATAACATATTTATTAAACATGGCTCAGAAAGAAAATATCATGAATCTAGTAAAATTTCTCTAGATAAAGAAATGTATATCTGCCACAAATTAATTATTAGAGTACTGTTCGAACGATATTAACAATAATTATGTAGGAATATTTTCGTAATCGTGATATGAAATTTGTGTATTGTGTATATGCTAGACATAAAATAATCATATAGCAAAAAACAGTCCATTCAAGTGCGCTGGATCAAGAATACAAAAGTACGTATGTTTAAAGAAGTATTATTTGTAGGTAGTATAAAATGGCCAGGGAAAGAGAAGTATTCTGCTACTTTGCCATTTAGTTTGATTTTTGGAGATTGGTCCTTCGTGTACTTTTACAGTTCTTCTAAAATATGGAAGGCCAAAAATCTTTCGCGGCATGAGTTAGATTTCATTCTCTGATCTGCACGTTGGGCTTGGACCAGGTATGCTCACTCTTTCGCTTGTCGCTGTGCTAGAGAACCTAGACACAAGATTCCATTAGTACCATTTAAGTCTTTCCGTACAAAACATTGTTTATGAAATTCCATTGATATGAAGGTAAATTTCTCATTGGATACAAAGTTATAACGCTTTGAGGCTAGTTCCAGAAGTTTCAACTGGAAATGAGTGAGCAGTTCTTGTCCAGTTTGTTTCCAATGCTTCTCTACACGTCATTATCTCTGCACTCTGGTATGCTAGTACAGTTTCAGTAACATTACGCTAACTGCAGTTGATCCAGAACTTTTATTCGGTAACTAGTCTGGTTAGATTGCATAAGAATACTGAAATCATGCAGCTCAAACAAAAATATAAAAAGACTCAAACAACCTCCCCAAACCAACCAATCAAATAAACTCCAAACGGGAACACATCTGCAGATAAAATCAGCATCTGCCTACAATCCATATTTTTCAATTAATAATTCATTTATTTAATTCGTAATTCATTCACTTATCTATACATACTTCTTTTTTTGCAGTTCTTGTTGGTACTGTTTCTGTTTTGTAATTGCTCTCAACAGAGACTCTCAACGTAGCAAGCATTAAGCAAAGTTAAAAACTAGTTTTATCAAGTTAGTTGTCATTTTTGTCATTTTACTTAATTATACAACATTTATATTTATCGTAGCTTTGTAACTGATTCTTCAATAACCGTACACATATAATCAGAAAATAAAGAGATATTTTAATTCAAGCTTATATAAAAAAAAATTTGATTCAATAAATCTTTACTAATTTATTTCGTACAGTTCATAGAGAAATATTTAATATGGAATCGATACAATAATTACAAGAGCAGTGGACATATCTAATATATAAGAACTAGCTTTGCGTGCTCTTTTGCACACCGTTTAACAATGTGAGGGAATAGTCTTAGGCTTGTATATACAGTAATCATGTTTCTTGTAGCAAAGAAGAGTAGTTTATTTATTTTGCAAAATATTCCAAAAAAACCCGGACCGATGAAAACAAACGGACAATTTAGTCAGTAGATGACGCGATGTCCTACCTCCGATCAAAGTTACTTTTCAAACTCCAGTATGAGTAATGAGTACATGTTTTAAAGACCATCCGAATACAACAATATTCGTTTGTTTTGCATAATATCAAGCTTCCATCTTCTCTTAATCCGCCTGGGTAATAGAAAAACACTTCCGAATGTTTACTTTTCTATGGCACGAGATGGGTATTGACACCTTCTGAAGCGCTGCAAGGTTACTCTCAGGGTATCAGTGGGCACTCGAGAGCGAGGTAAAAGCAATTTTTCAAGTAGGATTTTTATTGTCCAAATAAAACAAAGATGGGATAAAACGCGTATAGCTTTCTTCTTTATTTGAAGAAATGATTTAGGGTCTACAAAATCACGATAAGGTGCTGTTAGTGATGTTTTGATCTTATGTCAATGAAGGATCAAAGTCCCTTTATTTCAGTATTTACTTCGGTTGACTGACTACTCGTGGGATTGTTTGAATACCTGGTGATAACATTTTAAGACGGTCTACAAACATTCTTGAAGCAGTGTTCGCAAGTGGAACGTAATTCTTATATACGATAGACAATGGTGAAATTATTAACGTCTTTCGAAGTGGTCAAGAAATTTACAATTTAAAATAGGAGCTAAACAGATATTTCATGAAATTATATAATATTTTGCTTAATCGAAACCATTTTTATGGTAGTTTTAAATTTGATTCCGTTTTCCACGTCGCAATGGTACCTTAATTTTCTTTGTAAAAAATTATTTGTGACATACATCGCCCAGTACTGTATCTGTCTCTGCCTGTCTGTCTGTTTTTCGTTGATCCTGCTCTCGCTTCTAAGTTGCCTTATTTAAATAAAAAAATAAAGGTTTATCACTAGACATTAAAAATTATTTTTCTAAATAGATTTTCATGAAGTAGTTATATCAATTTGATTCTGTTAGATCACATTTAACCGTGTTCCTCAGTGGTGACATTTTTTTGTCGATTTAATTCCTTTCTTGGTATAATCATGCCTTGGTAACTCAAGTCAGATATATGAAGAATTTCTTGACATCTTCGACAAACAAAATATTTAAAATTTTTGGTCTGATTTTCAAATTGTAATATTTACTAGCCCTTACTTCAAGGCTAACGATAAGGGTGTTTAAGAAATTGCTTTAAAGCAGCCAGCCCAATAAAATATTTCTGTGTGTGTGTGTGTGTGTGTGTGTGTGTGTGTGTGTGTGTGTGTGTGTGTGTGTGTGTGTGTGTGATAGAAAAGAAGAGAACGACTCAAGTAATGTGGAAACACAAATAAAAAACTACACAGCAGATCTTTCAAACTTTTAATTTGAATTGACTGACGGCACAAAGTCTTTGCTTAAGGTTTCAGTTGTTCCATATATCTGAGGCCGAGACTGAGCAAATCATTTCAGTTTTGCCGGATAAATGTGTGATAACTAATTAAGATTTTTCCGAGTTATCAAGGTGTCATTGTAATTTACAATTACAAAATGCGTTCCCAGATCAAGTCTATATAAAAGCTTATACAATTAGCAGGATGGAATTATCCAATGAGATTAGAACAATCGAAATTCAATACAGATACAAATTCACAATCTTTGTAAACCTTTTTGTTTTATTTCTTCCTTGACATATCTTATTATGACGTATCTGTATTGATCATTCAATGAGATGTTATTTCATTTCTTTATCTGTCAGTTAATGCGACGTTATTTTAACTAACTTCTCTGTTTGTGCACAAAACCACAATTTATATTCCATCATTCATCTATCAAATATATAAATGTTGAAGTTTCTCATCCCCTTGACTTTTATTATTTGATATTAATCATTAGCATAACCAAGTATTATATTTTCATTGCGATAACTCAAAGATTGCATTTCGTTACGATAACTCAAAGATTACATTCTTATCACGATAACTACTCAGGGACAATAATTATTTATGCCTTGCACGAATGATTAACAATCGGAGATAACTTATTCACAATGTCCTTATCTCAAATATAAAAACATTTTCCATGTACAAACCCTTGTAAAGCAGGACGCCCGGTATCCTTTGGTAAATTTTATTTTTATTTGCCCCAGATGATAAACCCGATACAGTCGTTGTGTTTTATTTTGTATGGGTAAGATGTATGCCGTAACGGCATGTTTCCCGCAACACAAAGCAAGGGTTAGGTTATATATTACTTTAGCCCAAATTGTATACCTCGCACGTGCACGCCCCGGGATAATAGCACTTGAATGGTTATTGAATTAGTTAATGATTCTTCAATGATAAATGTAATATTTCATACAGGCGCTCTGTGAAGATAACGTTGAGTATTTTACGGTTTTAACAGACAATGCTGGATTCTTAATTTTGACCGGGCATCAAAAAGTCCTACATTTCAGATTCTCTAAATCACAAAGGAAGACGGGAAACACATCGAACCCCTATCGATTAAAACAATCTTAAAACTCACAAACGTCACCAGCTAAAACTAAACAAGTCTTAACCCTTTTGTAGCTTTTGCATATTAAATTAACCCCTTGAAGAATTATTAATTTGGCGCACGTGACGGCTTGATTCGGCTGATACTTAAACATGTGAAGGCTATAGAACACTATAGGTGAACAAGAGCACGCGGATCCATTTAGCATAATGCAAAATAAATTTCAATATGGTTTTCAAATGAGGACAGAAAGTGAACTTAATTACGAAGTGCTTTTTTTTCAAAGAATTTCTAGCAAATTGAAAATTGAGCCCCCCCCCCACTCCATGTTGATATTGTTTCAGGTCGGTCTTTTTTATCTGTACGCATTGATTGGAACTGGCACTTGTTTATGGTGTTGTTAACCTAACAATTTGAATATCAACAGTCTTATTATGGGTCGGGGTTTAACTAGAAATCATTACAATTTATTTATTGCGCAATTTTGAATTGCTGATACAGTGCAGTGTATTTGTAAATTTAGTATTAAATTTAATAAAGAAACGACAATAATAGTTAAAAGTGTTCCATTATTTAATGTTAAATTATTTTGTCCTTTCCGCTTTTTTTTAAAAGTTATCGCCTTTACAAAACAGTTTAAAACGTTGTCATTTCAAACAATATACATTATAATTAATGCGTAATAATTTACTATGAAGATTAGAACAGTTAGTACTAATTAGAATATTTACTGATAATATATATCTGGAAGATTTTAGAGTGAATAAGTTTTACAATATTGTCTTTTTCCAAATTTAAACTAGTTTCTTTAAATTAGAAAGCAAACGAATGTCCCTGCGTACCTACAAACAAGATGGTCTGTTTATTAAATCATGTATTTTTTAAGAAAAGAAACAACAGAGAATTTGCCTCGTTTTGAAATGTCCAGTAAATAAACACGTTTACTACATTTCTGAGAAATAGTTGTAAGGAAAACAATCCGCAGTAACATCCTGACTTTGAATACAGTTATGCAGTTTGTCATCTAGTTAGAAATGCAAGTTTTTGACTACGTCAGTTTTCATTAGTATTTAATTAAAATATTTTCTTCTCGTTATAAGAAGAAATTGCCCTGAAAAAAAAACAAAACAATTTCCATGGGTTATAAGTAGAATAAGTAGACAGAAAATTTCAAAAATATAAGCAGAATATGGTTTTAGATTGACAGTTAAAGTTGTGTTCCTTGGATTGCTTGAATGAGTCACAATTCAGTGACGATTCTTACGAAATGGTCAAAGAAGTTGGTGGTTGGTGGAGAGTCGCGGGTTCAATACCCATCCAGACCAGTACTAAGCTCCCATTTCCTAAGCATAGCCAAACAATATGTCGTTAAATTACAACCAACATAAATACTTTACACTCTGGATAATAAATAGTATATGCCATTTTTTAAAAAAAATAACGTAGCGAAAATGCTTATTTTCTCTTCTATTTATCAAAGTTTGTTTTCTCCTGATTTTGGATATGCGGTGATTGATAATGAAATTCGTCACATTGCAACTAATTCTTTATATATATACGCTTATTATACTACGAAATATTTACAAAACAATGATCGATTATTTGAAGGTTCTGAAGGTTATTTAGTGCAGAGGCAGTTTAAGTAAGGTGCATCGTCCCAGGTCACACCGTAGTAGCCAACTTGGGTTGATACGTTGTGAGGATTCGAACACGCGCTATTTGATTCGCGATTTATGCATGCTAACCACTGCGCCACTGCATCTCCTTCAAAAGAAAGTAAGATGTTAATATGGAACGGCAATAATAATAACATGGCAGTAAACTAGATATTTTTATGGTCAATCATATGCTTCCAATCCTTAAAATAAGCACAAATTATTCTGTGTCTTAAACTTTCTTTTAGCACACACATACTTTTGCTTTTTGTTCTTTGTATAAAAAAATGTCTGCTCATTTTATCGCAAACAAATTGCTTAAAAAATCTCCATCATAATAATGATATAGATAAAAGAATGTAAACAAAATTGAACAAGCTTATGAAGTGATTAACATTGCTCCAGATAGTACTAACATGAATAGGCTTTAGAGTGTGCAGATATGACACGAATGATGCTTAACGATCCTAAGCTAATTTATTAATAAAATAATATTTTACAATTTTGGCAGTCAAAATCAAATATATCAAAATATTGTAAGATGCACAAGATTATTATATTCTCTATGGCCATCGTACTAGGCTCAGAAAACAAGTTTTAGCAGACGAATTCTTGAAATAGCATCAAAGTGTACTTTTTCCTTTTCAAAGATTAAGATATATGTATGTATTAATTTCTGTGCAAAAAATGCATCACATTCAATTACCACAACCTTCTTTGGTGAGTGATAAGTCAAACTCAAAGTAGACTGTCAGATCTTATCAAGAAAATGATTTTTAAATGATAATAAATATGACACCTGGAGATATTTATGGAAAATTGTACTATAATTAGGTAAGTAATTGTTTATGGTCCAGAGTACTGGAGCAGTTTTTTTTTCTTCTAAGCCGTGTAGTAGCCTTAAATGTCACGTGATATTTGTTGTAAGAGAGTTCTACTAAAATAACAGAAATAAGCTGCAAGAATTTGACCTTCTCCCCCCAAAGGACAGGGTGTGATAATGATTAAAAATGCAGTTTTGAGAAATTCCCACCCTGTACGCGTATACCTAATCCTTATTTGCTACTTGAACGGAGCCGAGCGGTCGATCATTCGCTGGAATGCCTGCTGCATTTTCTTCTAGTATTTAGGCGGAATCACGTCGTGGAATTCTCTATGCCTAACGCTATACATTTCAGTTGGTTAAGCGTTACATTTTCTGTTACATAATTATGTTTGTGGGTCTATAGGCTGTTGACACTTAGACGACCTGAATGGCTACGCACATTATTTGTTATTATAATTTTTGGGTATCTTTTTTGGTTTCTTCGAATGTTCAAGCATGAAGATAAATAATATTTAGGTTCTTAACTCGAAATTTAGTGTGAACCAATCACACCATATTAGTTTACTTTTGAGATGGTATTGAAGACTCGGTCTAGAATACAGGAGCTGAATTAGTGTAAAACTAAAATTTAGGTTGTTGATTTGTTGTTTTAAAGTCATTTACAGCTCATTATAGTCTTTACATTGCGGTCAGTATATTTGGTGGAGGAAGAACCGGGTAGAAACACCAGAAAAAAATACTACTCGACCCAAGGGAAGCTATTGGCAAGCTCTCTTATATACCCACAATGACCGAGCCCAAACGCGAATCCACACGGTACTAATTGTATGAAAAAATGGGAACCAGCCTGGAAATAGGTGAAAATTATTAGAGTATCTATGGGTTTTGTTTTAGGAAAAAATCTTTTGAGAGCTTATTCTAAATTAGAAACATTGCTTTATTGATGAATTCCAGTCCTTTAACAATCTTCAGTTTGGAACACTCATTACTAAAATTAGCACCGACTCATTGGTGCGGAGTTGAAAGCACATGTTTCAAACACATGCAGGTCCAGAAACTGCCGCGTCTCGTATCCTGCCCTCTGCACAGAAGCTGACATCCAGGTTTTATATATACTGATAAATATATGTTTGATCATGAACACTCAGAAATTTTAAGTTATAGAATTTTTAATATAGTGTTTGCATAGATTTACTATGGTTACAGAATTAGTACCGTGAGTCCTAAAGGAGAGAGCATTATACCTGTCGGTCACGTGTGGTCCTAGCAACCTTAGGAATTTGGTAAATACACGCATACATGCATTTCTTTCGTGTCTGGCTTTCTAGATTTACTGCTTAACAGAGTTATTATTCTCATACTTTCCGATCGTTAAAAGATGAGTATGCGATCCTAGGCGTGCGTGCTTGTGTACGTGCGCAATTTAGTGCTCCTCATTCAGAGTTTTAGACGGAGACTTCAAACTTTTGCATATGATTATGGTAGTTTGTGTATGCGTTTTCGGAATATCCATCATTTCCCTTGGGATGATTGCGGAAAGTGCAGGATGATACTTATGTTTTCTGCTGCAGACTTCAATAGCTTTATTTATTTATTTTTATTTATTTATTTGGTCGGTCACGCATGACAATACTAGTTGAAAATAACATCCATTTTAACGCTTATATGTAGTTTAAACATGTCTCACTTTTTTTCTTCTTATTTACTTGCAGTAATAACTATGCACTGATTCCACCTGCTGGCTTGTTAACAATTTTTAATACGAGATAAAAATGATATTATTGATAGCAATATAATTTTATTGCATTTCTCGTCATCAACAATTTTTATTTGCTTTGCCTCTTTTTTCATTAACCGGGGAGATTTTTCCGTTGCAGTGAACAATCTCTGAACATGTGTTTAGGTGCCGTATCCTATGTTGACGGTTGACAGTAAATTGCACTTTAAACATCAGTGTTACCTTAACAACTTATCGACAATAGGATCTAAAAAGGTCTAATTTATGCATTTTCATATCTGCATTAAAGTAAATTGAATTGATATTTTAGGTGCGATAAATACATTAACAGTAGACAATATGTCTACTCATTGCAAACACTCAATATATTTTTTCTTGTCTGGTACACAAACAATGGCGAACGAGAATATGTTTTATTTTTGTGTTTATGTTCTAGACGTCTTCAGAGCTATAATAGAGTGGTGAGATCTCCATTTGATGAAGACATTTCAGATAATTACTCAGATATAAACTATATTTGACATATATGGCTATAAAAATGAAGATTTCGTTTTAGATGGTTGTCACTGACATTCTATTCCAGGGAATCGAACCAAAATAACCGTACGCATTGTTCATCTCTACGGGTACTTCGAACGTCAGGCTCCATTAAATAAATATCCACCAGCCTGGATATGACCATTAACCGGTGTCGTTATAACTTTCAGAAAGGATTAGGAAATATGGCTATTTGGGGCTGGCGGCTTGCTTTGTGTTAGCTTGTACACTCGATCAGGTTTTAATTTTCATGATGTGCGAATGTCGGTCATTATACAAATAAGATATCAAAAAGTACCTTGCGCCGAGAAGAAATCTCTACCCGTATTTTAAACATTATTAAATGGTCATGTGCTTTTCGTCTTCGATTTATGACCCAGTAATTATGATAGGAAAGAAAGATTTGATATCATTAACTAATTACAAACGTCAGCTTGAGTAATGTTAGCCTTCCTGAACGTTGGTACAAATAGTCTCTCATTGTACTGGTCTCTTGACGCTATATTGTCCGCACACGCGCGGCGCGTGGATTAATATCCCGGGGCAGGTTGAGACTGTTTATTTATGATAATCATCTTCGTTTCAAAAGGATTTTTCATCGTAAGGAGACCATTCGTATCTTAGACTGATATCGATTTTAGAGGTTTTTACTGCCGAAAATGTGTGTACTAGAGCGTTTGTAGGTCCGCGGCAGCCAGACAACAGACGAGTTTCCCAACCGCCCATGATCAAAAGTAACGCTGTTATTTGCTGATCGAAAACGAGGCTTAAGTGAGTGCCTCGCCCCATGCCCATGTACTAAAGACAATGGTGGACTTTTATTGCCGAACCATCGATTTAGCTCTGTAATAAATACATTAGCAGTCTTGATTTGAGAACCCAACAGAAACAAAACAAATCGTACTATCCAGGGTACATATAAATCATATAAATCAAATATAATCAACGTTCTGTTATGCAATGATCCTTCATTCATGGTGTGTGTGTTTGTGTGTGTGTGTGTGTGTGTGTGTGTGTGTGTGAGAGAGAGAGAGAGAGAGAGAGAGAGAGAGAGAGAGAGAGAGAGAGAGAGAGAGAGGGGGGGGTGAACAAGGATTGAAATTAAATGATTTTCTCGACTGATGTCATCAGCCGGCATAAGTGGTCAGCTGGCAGATTTATCGTTGACTTTATATGGTGTTTGGAAGTTAAAATAAATTCATTGAATCTCAATATACTATTACGGAAGTTACATACATAAACAGAACGCAATTCAAGCTTTCCGTTAGTATCTATATTTGTGATTTATAAGTTTGCTTTGCTTCCGTGTGCGTTGTTATAAATGGAAAATTTTGGCGATCGCATAAAGGAGAAACTGCCAAGTGTCCATCGTCCAGGAAAAATGTGCAAAAATATCGTCTGCTTGTGACGTCATCGGTTAGCATCTTATATACCGTCCCTTATAGGTAGAACCATACTGAAAACAACAACGATCTTAATCTGCCGTAGCAACACGCTCCTGCAGTCTAGGGTACACGTTGTTTGATTACTCTTAACAAACTGCACAGACCCCGATCTGCTTTATGCGACGGCATATCTGGGTCTTTGCAGTTTGCAGAAGAGTTTCACTTATAAGCGAGTACATACAGTGTTTCACTATATTTTCAAACGAGTCTCACAGGTTTGGAATTTGAAATCAGCATATATAGCTATTGAGGCTTCTTCAGTTTTTTTTTTCTCTGTTCATAATATTGCTAACAAATATGTTTCATACTGAGACTGTTATTTTTATTTTTGTTATATGTTTTCATTTCAAAGTAATTGGACGTATATACCAATGTCTCTTAATCAAATTTTGTCTAGCCTCGCTAAAGCATTTGTAGTCAAAAAGGTCATGGAATTTAGAACCCAAAACATTGTTCTCGCATTTGAAACATTTCTTTCTTCATTTTAAATTGTATTCCTTCATATATTTTTGTGGTTTGACGTCCAATGTTAAAGATAGGCTAGCACATTTTAAAAAGGTCTAATTGATTAAATAGTATTCCAACTAAATACCCGTTGTTTTTTTTTTTAAATTTAAAAAATGTTGTCATTGGAACGATTTGTCTACCAGTCTTGTTTGTTGATCTTAGACAACGGTTTCAATATGTTTCCTTATGGTACAATATTATTTATATTATTTAACCATGTATTATAATTCCTACCTTTTAATAAAGTGTCTTTATATGCGTTATCCATTTACGGTTAAAAGGAAACACCATCTAAGCTCATTATTCTGCGTACCAGACTGGTCCAATTACAGACCCGCAGATCAAATGTTTTAGCCCGTGCAAATAAAAAGTCATTATATATATATATATATATATATATATATATATATATATATATATATATATATATATATATATATATATATATATATATATATATATATATATATATATATATATATATATATATATATATATATATATATATATATATATATATATATATATATATTCGAACTTAAGATTTAAAATCCATGTGGCTCACTGTGTTGCAAATGTTTGACTACCTTGTTTATATCATGCTTGAAGAGTAAAAGGTAAAATTTAATCATATTGAAAATGGTAACGATGTGTAGTTGATATCGGCCTATTGTTGCCTGCAATGTATAGACAGGAGAACATTTTTATAAATGATTTTTTTTGTATGAGAAATTCGATATAATTTTTTTCTGACTGATTCAGATTTTCGAGTCCCAATATTTTTCACTCTCCCTAGGTAATTATCGGCATAATAGTACATAAAAATTATTTTAATTGCAGATCTAAAGATAATCGAATTTTCTTCTGATCTTAAGCACAAGATTAGGGTCTATACTGGCTTGTCTTAAACACAACATTAGAGTCTATATGAACCGCTCCGGTGGCCTAGTGGTTAGAGCGTCCGTCCGCCTCGGATGCGGGAGGTCGTGTGTTCGATCCCCGGTCGAGTCATACCAAAGATTTACAAAAATGGTACTAACAGCTGCCTCGCTTGACGCTCAGCATTAAGAGGTTTGTGTTAGGACTGGTTGGCCTGGTGTCAAGATAATGTGACTGAATGGGACATCATGCTACATGTCTGCGGCATGATGCCCCAGTGCTAGACATCACTATAAACTGCCACACTGCAGACATCGTAGCGATATGACTGAAAAATTGTTAAAGCTACGTTAAAAAACACAAATCACAAACACGACACATTAGGGTCTATACGGGCTTGTCATAAACACAACATTAGGGTCTATACGGGCTTGTGATAGACACAATATTAGGGTCTATACGGGCTTACCTTAAACACAACATTAGGGTCTATACGGGGTTGTCATAAACACAACATTAGGGTCTATACGGGCTTGTGATAGACACACTATTAGGGTCTATACGGGCTTGCCTTAAACACAACATTAGGGTCTATACGGGCTTGCCTTAAACACAACATTATGGTCTATACGGGGTTGTCATAAACACAACATTAGGGTCTATACGGGCTTGTCTTAAACACAATATTAGGGTCTATACGGGCTTGCCATAAACACAACGTTAGGGTCTATACAGGCTTGCCTTAAACACAACATTAGAGTCTATACGAGTTTGATTAACAAAACAATTCATTGAATAGCAAAACGTAGTGGATTTTGAGCAGAAGACGCGTAGTTAGTTTTAAAGATCAACTACTTCCAAACTACCACCATCTAAAAAAATAATTTTAAGGTCATCAACAAATAAAGAACAGAGTAAATGAACGATTTACCCATTGTTGAAAACCATTATTACAAGCCAAAAAAGTTGTTTTGTTCACGTTAAATTTAATACAAGATTTTATACCTGGCAAGTGTTTTAAATTATCTTTAACAATTTTCAATCATATTGCATTTAATCAGCTTTTGCCAAAAACTAAATATCCAGAACAAATCAAGCAGGTTTTTTTTTTCAAAGTCAAGAAAATAAGAAAATAATTTATTTCTCCTATATATAAGAATGTGAATGAGTAAATTTAAAACAAAAATATGATCTATGGATAACCTTTGCACGACATATGGAGAACCTTTACATGACATATGGAGAACCTTTACACGACATATGGAGAACCTTTGCACGACATATGGTGAACCTTTACATGACCTATGGAGAACCTTAATATGACCTATGGAGAACCTTTATATGACCTATGGAGAACCTTTATATGACCTATGGAGAACCTTTACATGACCTATGGAAAACCTTTACATGACATATGGAGAACCTTTACACGACATATGGAGAACCTTTACATGACCTATGGAGAACCTTTACATGACCTATGGAGAACCTTTATATGACCTATGGAGAACCTTTACATGACCTATGGAGAACTTTTACATGACCTATAGAGAACCTTTATATGACATATGGAGAACCTTTTCACGACATATCGAGAACCTTTACAAAATCCTACCTTGGGTTCTTCTAGAACACTAAAATTTAGATAAACTTTGATTTTGTCTTGTTCAAAATTTATGTGAACAATGTTTGAAACAATATAGTTATTGGACGTTAATTCTCTGGACTAATTTGTCTTCCAGGGGCCTTATACAAATTTCTTGCACACCCCTCCAACCAAACAGCTGGTATAATTCCCGAAGTAAGAATTAAGTTAAAATAAAACATTTTATGCACGGGAAACATAGACTTTTAGTTGCTTTTATACGTCGAATTGCATAATTGGCAAAAGCTTCACAATTTTCAAGTTTCTTAACATGCGAAGTAATTTCCTTATTAGTAATGTACGCACTAAGAATTTCGTCATCATTGATATTAGAATCTGCCACTGTTCAAGTTTTATAAACGGTATACATCTTTTCACTTTTCACGTCCAAATTCTCCTGATTCTGACTTGTTCAAGAGCTTTAAGAAATTTTCAGTTTCTTAAAATGAATTTTTAAAACTTATTTCTAGTAATATTGGTTTGGTTATTGATATATTTTCAATAGTTTTCTTATATAATCTACTTTTTTCTTCTTCTTCGTTTTATTCATTTATATGTGCTGGATATATGCAAAATAATTTCTTGGCCTTATTGTAGAACATTCCTAACTTTAAAAAATTATTCCAATCCAAGGTCTTCTTTTCGTCTAATTTCAAATTATTTGCTAGTTGAACTCTGTGAATGATTAATAATTGTTCAACAATACGATTTAAATCAGTTTAATTTACCGAAGCAGCTTTGTTGTGTTTTAATACATAATAATAATTCACTTAAATTGCTGTGATGTATTATGGTGCAAAACTATTTTTTCTTTTTCTCCGAATCCCAGTGTTTTATAAGCGTTTACCATACCGTTGATACAAAAAGATAAGTGGAAAAAAAAACAAACAATTACCACTACTTAAAGGAGATCTTTAGATTAATAATTTCGAAACCTCAAATAAGTGGCAGGGCCTCCAGACTCTAAATGTCACAGTCAGTCAGAGATAGATTACAAAAAGTGAATTTACCAACGTCTCTATCTTGACCACACCGTCTATTCCTTATTTAAAGAATATTACAGTTACGAATATAAATGAATTTTCGTCTCTGTTGATTCAAACATTTATCTCGGTTAAAGTGCTTTTATGATAAATGTTTTGAATCTAAAGAAGAAACTTTGTTAATATAATTTGTAATTGTATTGACAAAGTACAGATAAATAATCAGACCTTTGGATAGGGGGCCACAAGTGATCAAGTGATCTAACACTGTCAGCTTGGGTTCAAATCTCGGCCTCGGCCAATTGGGTATGTGAGAAAGCTTGTCAATAGCTTCCCGTGGGTCACTGGTTCTTTCTGTGATTTTACCTGGGTTCATTCGCCATCAGTTATTCTGGTCACCATGTATAGCCTATCGTGTGCTACAAAATGGCATCAAACAAAAAACAATGACCTCTGGGTAATCATTCTCAGTGGATGTTCTTGCATTCATATTCGACAATACAAAACACAATGTCATAAGATATTCACATGGGTGTGATTTCTTCATCAAACATACCAATATTAGCATGAGTTAAAAATCAAGAAATTTCAGCAAGTAAATAAAAAACATGAAAATATTTTTAACATTGTCATCATTGACAATTATAACCACATTACGTAGTTACTCGATGTAATAGAACCATGCAGCTCTTTTATTGTCAAAGGCACTACAATGTAATATTATTTTAGTAAAACAATAATTTGAAATTATATTGAATTCAATAAATGACATATTGGATTATGTTATTGTGATACACCAAAAACTGTTAACACATTGCCACATTACAGGCCATTGTTACATTAGCACGTTCTAGATTAAAGGTACAACACATTTAATATTGGAATTTATTTGAACACCACTCATACATTTAGACTTATGATGGAACTTTTAGGATTAT
This sequence comes from Potamilus streckersoni, assembly GCA_016746295.1. Lineage (NCBI taxonomy): Eukaryota > Metazoa > Mollusca > Bivalvia > Unionida > Unionidae > Potamilus > Potamilus streckersoni. The sequence goes on from JAEAOA010001694.1 coordinate 4,957,951, forward strand.
TTGTGATTAAATTCACAATGTTGTAAGTTGTTTTTATATTTCCACTTTCTATTCTAGGAAAATAAATTATTTTGTTGAACTTCACAAAATTTGTTGGTTTTTGATCATGTCTGTAACATAATTTCAGACCATAGAATAGTATCACTAGTCGTACTAAGTTCATTCACATGCTGTCTTGTTGACAATCATTTGCATCACTATCCTGTACCTCATTGTACCTCAATTTTTGCTTTAGAAGCTGTGTCAGGTACATTATTCAAAGTCCTCATATCTCGTATCACCTCCATTTCAGAATCGCGAGGCATCAAATAATCACAATGGATTATTGCGTTCACCTGCCTATTTCGTAAAACATCACTGTTATGAGAGAAAGCCTTTAAAATTGAATGAAAAAAAAAAACAAATAAATTTTAAAAAACGGTTCTGAGGATAAGATCTTTCCAATATCTCTATACTATGCTCTTGATTCCATTTCTGAGGCGAACAATTTGGTTGTGACCTGCATCATAAAAACAAACATGCAATCCAGTTGCATTTTACAGAATTAAATTACATGTAATGACTTTTCAAGGTTGGTAATTACATTATTATATAATCACCGTATATAATTTCCTCAGTGCTATTTCATCAAATGTTATTAGGACTGGCAATAATGTTACAGAAAAATCAACGGTGTTTACTGCCAAAAAACTGGGATTTTCTATTAGTTCTTTAAAGAAGAATACAGCTACGAGTGTGGAACAAAGACAGGATAAGGAACAAAAACTGTTTGCAAGGTCCTGAAAACACAACGAATACAGAGCGATCATCGTCTTATTGTCTGGCAATATCTTTTTGTAATGTAACCCTCTCTATTGACTGACATAGTCCTGTTGCAATTCATTCATATTCGTAATAGTAAAGGAAGCTGTTGTTGTTTAATGATATTTTCAGCACAAGATAGGCTACACATTGCGGCCAGTGTAACCAGTGAGTGAAGAACCGACCCACGGGGAGCTACTGGCAAGCTTTTTCAAGTATCCACGTTGGCCGAGCGTGAGAAGGTAAAGGAAGTCAAATACATGATAAATATACAAGCAACATAACCTTTATATAAATGAAAATCTCGCTTCAAATGCATATTAGTAACGGAAGTGAAATATATGGTGTAGACACTAACAGGATATCATTAATATAAATGAAATCTCACTTTGCACATAATACATAAATATATTCATCCTCTGTGATGCAATTGTTTTTTAAGTGGGGGGTGGGCAATAAAAACGTACAGTATATTTAGTGCACATGTGTTGATAAACACGTTTACTGGGAGAAAATAGAAAACAAAATTTGATTAAATACACTAAATGGATGATCACTTGCTCATTTAAAGTATGATCTATTTAGATAAATGTGGGCAACTTGCAATGTTTCACCGTGTTCTCTGATTTGGCGTTGATGTCTGGCATGTTACCTAGCACCAGAAGTCCAACTGATTAGGATCTATTCACGCTGAGGGTAACAAACTGTCTGTTTGTTCGTATGTCTGTCTCACTTTGTCAAGAACAATATTCAGTTTTCCAAATTGTTTGCATTATTTATTGCCACATATTAACTTTTTATTACTCATACAACATATGTTCTTCAAGTTATAATCGTTTGTTAATTATATTTTGCAGAGAATATGCTTATATAATGTATATAATTAATGAGAGAGTGAAAGAATTATCTTACATTAGTACTGCTGTTAGTGAAATTTAGATTTATAAATTTAGATTTATGGTGACTCCAACGATTAAAAAAAAACTGTGCAGAAGTGTAACAATGAGGCACAGAAGAACAGACGTTATATTGCAACAGAACAGTTTGCGAGGATAAATTATTTTGAAATTGTCACTATGTTACATGTAAATTTTTACTAAGTTGTCTCTAATGCTCGTACTCTCGAATAAATACGATCCAACCAGTGTGCAAAACAATGCATTGATTTCAGATTTGTAGCACAGTTAGTATATCAGCTCTTTATAAATGTATTCGAAGTTCTTGTTTGTGTATGCACGCGCGCGCGCGCGTGTGTGAGAGAGTGCAGAGACATATGTATGTATGTATGTATGTATGTATGTATGTATGTATGTATGTATGTATGTATGTATGTATGTATGTATGTATGTATGTATGTATGTATGTATGTATGTATGTATGTATGTATGTATGTATGTATGTACGTACGTGCGTATGTATGTAGAGAGAGAGGAGAGACGTATGTATGTATGTATGTATGTATGTATGTATGTATGTATGTATGTATGTATGTATGTATGTATGTATGTGCGTGCGTGCGTGCGTACGTATCATGATAGTCCATACTTTATGTATGTTCTAACAATTACATATAGGTTATTTCTGAATCAAACATTGTCCAGCGATGTTCCAATTGCCTTATTCCGCTGCTAGTATACCTTGTATCATGAGATAATGGTAAGTAATACGTGCTAAAACAAAATTTGTTTATGTACGATTCTCTCCCTTACTTAACTCTCTAACTGGATATTTGGTGGCTGCGATATACTGTTCTTGTACTTCCTTTGAGTATGAAGATGGCCATGATATGACATTACAAACCGGTTTGCTTTCTCAAGTATTTTAGTGGCTCTCATATACGTTTGTGCACTGTACTGTATGTGGTGATACTCTGTACTGTCTCTACAATTCTCCTACATTTAAGGTCTAGAGCTCCAGCATGGACGAGACTGTTCCAGGTGAAAGGTTCATGACGAGATCTACACTTGTCTCTCAGATAATGTTGAAATGTTTCAAAGATGACTTAAGGGAATCTTTGAAGCTTTTCTTCTGACCACGCTGAGACTGCTTACTCTCTAACGGCTCGCCTAGAAGATTTACTTTGTCAATGGCTCTTCGGACATCCCGGTGACGTGGCCTATCCTTCTCATTTGTTATTTCACCAACAGAGTGTGGATGCCTGGAATGACTACCCGTAAAAGAATCAATATAATGGATCGTGCCCTGCTATTCTATCCTCATATTTTTTTCCAGGTAGCACGTATCAATGTAGTTCAACTTTCGAATGCATAAAGCGAGGCTGGCAACATACTAGCTTTGTAGACCTAAAGGTTTGTTTGCAGACTGATGCCTCTGTGCTCCCACACTTAAGGGCGCATTCTACCGAAGACCTCGCTGTAATAGTTCAGGCGCTGGTTGCTAGATACTACGATACAATGAGTGAGGGCGTCTACAGGCGTGAAAGTCTGATCGATATGTATGCATGTGTCATTAGTCAGAGAGTTTCACTGTACGATGTCGTGCTTTAAAAAAAAATTGTTAATTTGTTACTGAATATGGCGGATCATGCGGAACCACGTATGTTTAAAAACACCATTATATATATATATATATATATATATATATATATATATATATATATATATATATATATATATATATATATATATATATATATATATATATTGTTCAGCAGCATTTAAGGTTAGTAATGTGTTTGGTGATGACAAAATTAATGAAAATCTCTGATTCCATTTATTTTTGATAATGACAAATATACTAAAATGCTACCACCTTTGTTAAGCATGTTCTAAAATTTAATGGTTTTTAAAACAGAGATTGTGTTTGAAACTGGATTGGTTTTAATGGATTTTCCTGTATAATATTTCATACCTGTAAGTTCCATATCCATTGGAACTGGTTAATTCTACAAGTCCCACTCAGAGATTAATTTAAAATTTGAATTAGAATGATCGCATGACAGGACAACATGTAAGTAAATATCTGCCTACCACTGGATATGCATGAGTGTTTAGCATTGGATTAAACTCTCGTCATGTGTATAGCCGCTGTTGCGCAGTAGTTAGAGTGTATGGCTCGTAATAAAAGGTTCGTGGGTTTGATACCCGCCCATACCTCTAGTTTCCATTTCCTGTGCATAGTCAATAACATGTTAAAAGTGCTGTTGAAACCAATAAAAGCATAGACTCTCACCATGTCCCCGTGATTCCAATGATAATGTCCTGTCATGACTATACTGATAGTGTCCGTACTGGATTTAGTTGTATCTTACCAAGTCTCAGTGAATCTACTGATAATGTCCATGCTGGATTTAGTTGTATCTTACCAAGTCTCAGTGAATCTACTGATAATGTCCGTACTGGATTTAGTTGTATCTTACCAAGTCTCAGTGAGTCTACTGATAATGTCCGTACTGGATTTAATTGTATCTTACCAGGTCTCGGTGATTCTGCTGAGAATGTCTGTACTGGATTTAGTTGTATCTTACCAAGTCTCGGTGAATCTACTGATAATGTCCGTACTGGATTTAATTGTATCTTACCAAGTCTCGGTGATTCTGCTGAGAATTTTTGTACTGGATTTAGTTGTATCTTACCAAGTCCCCGTGATTATACTGATAATATCCGTACTAGTTGTATCTTACCAATCCAGGTGAAAACTGGATTTAGTTGTATCTTACCAAGTCTCAGTGAATCTACTGATGATATCCGTACTGGATTTAGTTGTACCTTACCAAGTCCCCGTGATTCTAATAATAATGTCTTTATGGGATTTAGTTGTATCTTATTAATTCTCCATGATTGTAATGATCATGTCCGTACTAGAATTAGCTGTACCTTCCCCGTTTATTGCTAACATTATACGTGTAATCACAAACTTTCGATAATCTTCTTGAAACGTTTTCGTCGGCACGTCACCTACTTGTATTTTCTTTCAAAATTTTCTGACTCTTTAATGTTTATTTTACTCTTAAACTTTATACATAATTCATGAGATACAGCTTAATGCACTTATTCAAAGTTTGTATTTTTAAAGGAAGAATAAGAAATGTAATTCGGAATATTAAGAAAACAAACTCGAAAGTATATCAACATGGCGTTTGCTATCTTTATGACCAAAGAAAGGATTTTTTAATATGAAATAATTATTTTCTAATATTAAAAGTCATTTTATAATATAAGAAAAACCTTTTCATAACATAAGAAAATCAATTTTAACCATTTAAATTTAATTTTGGAATTTAAAAAAGATGGATAAATATTAGAGAAATATTATATAATTGTAGAAATTTATTTTCTAAAAGAGTTCGAACATATAATATGTTCTAATATTGAAAGATAATCTTCTTATATTCTAAACTCATTTAATAATATTAGAAAATGCCCAATTTTCCCCACATTATACTGCCAAAAAGTCGTACGGAACAAAAGGAAGCAATTGCGAAACAATCAGTTTCTAATATTAGAAAATGAAAGCTTCTGACTATTTTATTAAACATTTTTCTATTAATAGAACGTATTTTTATAATATTAAAAATTTGATTTATTTTCTAATATTAGAAAATAATTTTAAATGTAAGTAAAGGCCCTTTAGTGTCCACAACTGTTTGCCACATTTTCGAAAATAATAGGTCTGACATATTCAATTGTATCTTCGGATCTTGGTGTCCGATAGGGTCAACTTTGTACCTTCACATAAAGAAGCGTCTTTTAGGACGCTGACAGTCTCTCATCAATGACGCTGACATTGTTTTATTCATTAAGGACGCTAATAGTGTCTCATTCATTGATGGTAATGAAATATTTTAGTCTTTGAAACAAAATATACATCGATAAAATGACTACAGAATATAGACCCAACAAAACTGTTATCTTCTTCATTTAAATGGTTGTCAATAACATCTGTAAGCTGTTAATTCCACTGGCGGTATGTTTTAAATAAATAATTAGTGTATACAGTTTCTATTTACCGTACTAGAATAATTCTGTAAATGAAGGTATCAAAACAAGCTAGCTCTTTGAAACTAGAGAAGGCTAGAAGGTAAAGGATTAGAAGGAAAGCCGGTGCGCTCCACCCACACATTCTAAAAATATAAATCGAAACAAGAGGAACGTTTCTTGGAGTAAATATTCTTTTCAGTTAGATCGTTCAAATTATATCCTGGAAAAGACTAAAATCTTCCCCTTGCACCCCATCAGGTGTTCCGTCCCACAAACTCCTAACAAATTTGTTTACGTCATCCACTCCTATTTTGGGCGTTAGACAAATATTTTTTGATCAGCCATTAATGGCATAATAGCCGCGCAATATGTTTCCATTGCCAACATATAGATTGTACTATATGGTAAACAAGGTACACACATGTTAATAGCTGAATTTAGCAAACAAATCTAACATATTTGTTACAAAAGGTTAAATGAACATGTCTGGGTGGGTGCTTAATCCCCACAGGTTAATGCATTTATGTGAGTAAGGTATATAAAGTTTTATCCAAACCTTATTGAAAATTGATTTCGTTCTTAATGTTCGTGATCATGGCCATCATCATAAAAAATCAATATCAAGACCAATTCTTGGTTCTTATGGACCGGTTTGATCACAATACAAAAAACCCCCAAATATTTCACAAACAGAAAAAAACCCCACTTAGGCCCAAGAAATGCATCATGGTAGAAAACGTTTCTTCTGTGAACTTTCTTCTTCTCCTAATGAAATATTTTAGTCTATAATTTTGATCAAAACAATATATGGGGATTGTTTAAATTTAAATTAGTAATTAAACCCATATTAATTTTGTCAATAATACTTTAGCTTTGCAATGAGAGAGAGAGAGAGAGAGAGAGAGAGAGAGAGAGAGAGAGAGAGAGAGAGAGAGAGAGAGAGAGAGAGAGAGAGAGAGAGAGAGAGAGAGAGAGAGAGAGAGAGAGAGAGAGACGTGGGAAAAACGAACAAGACACAGAAGTACATATTCAGCACAGAATCACACATTTACCTATTTTGTGTATGCAGTTCTTTTCTCCATAACAAACAACCATGTACATTATGCTTACTTTGTATGACTTGTCTCCCTTATTGTTTACAATCTTGGAAACTATCTAGAGATATTGTTAAATGAAATATAGCAATGCTGTCGTTCTTCAATATATCCTGAAATGATTCAGATTTATAAAAGAAGTTTCAGTGATGTATTGAATTCTAAACATTTAACGAAAGGAGAACATGGCAGCATTAAGATGTTGATTCGTTTTTTTCCCCATATAATACACGTATCTGCACCGAGTGCATTGGTTTATTAAAGAAAATAACTCTAGGGTGTGCAGTTGGAATATATAAACTAAGTCTGTAGATGTCTAAATTGTGACACTGGACTGCCAGAAAAATAAACTGTAAAACATTTGAATGGCATAGCATCTAAAGATTGACGTCGAACTGAGTACACTACTAATGAAAGTAAATACATAAGATATTGGATTTGGTTGCCAGCTGTAATGGGTATGACATTTCGACGTTGTTTTTCCTTCGTTTTACACGCACCAGGAAATTATACAAAGCGTTTTATTATATCAGAAGCTCTATATCTAAAACGCAATACCTTATTTGCCTTTTGTAAACGATTTTTGAAATTATTAATAAGATGATGAATACATATTAGCATACTTTGGCAAAACTTTTAGAAATAAAAATCCTTTTTCTATTTTGGTTGGTGGAAATCAATTTTATGTACTTTCACTTTCATCAAAATTAAAAATGCACTGACTCTTGCCAGACGGTTTTGCTTTCCATATCATGTTGTCTCGAGTTTAAATTATTATTGATCAGAGTGGACCAACCGTAGGCGTGTTGTGGCCGAAGCTCAGATAGTTACTTAAATAAAAAAAGTTCAATTACAATATATATATATATATATATATATATATATATATATATATATATATATATATATATATATATATATATATATATATATATATATATATATATACGGATTAGATGATTAGTTAGTTGGATTGTTATTTAGATGTTACATGCCAAAACATGCCAAGAAAATTTTAGCTAGCACACAAATCATTCGACCAGGGTTGGCCATAGAATGGAACCCGATTCCTTTGGATTACCAGTTTTGCATTGATAGATATCCACGAATATATGCCAAGAAAACACTGCGAGAAAATTTCACATTATTTAACTATATATCTGTGAAATACACTTATTTAACATAACTTCCCAACCAACAAAGAACTTATTTATTAAACACCTCTAATTTTTGTAAAGAAAGTCTGTGAAAGGGAAAACCAAATAGATGTTAATGTTTTCAATCGATAACTTGTATATACTTTACCCTGCAAAAATAAAAATGTTATTTCCTTTTAAAAAATCTTCTTTTCACATTTCCAACAGGCGCTGACATAAGAGATTTCCAATCATGATTTTATCCATTTTTAAGCTATACATGGCCATAGCATGGAACGTTTTTCTAATGCAGGAAGAAACACAAGATTATAACTTTTAATACAGAAGTCCATGTTGAGGAATTTGGTATTTATAATGTCTCTTAAATATCCGATATATCAATCCATTCACTTGATAATCATATTGGCTACATGATTTTATTTTGATTTCAATATTTAGTGTAACATAATATCCTGCGCGAAAGGATATAATAATATAAATAAAATAAAACATCTCAAAGATTAAGTCATACTCGAAATTTGGATCTCGTTGAAGCCTATTAGTTTATGATGTATCTTTGTTTACGTGTCTTTTTCCGTTTTCCACGTCCGTCTCCGACGCCCGTGTTCTTGATCTGTCTGATTTCTATCCCAGAGTTCCGGAGGGTGGAAACCAGGGCTGAGATATAATGGATGGCAAGACGCAGTGTTGCGATCTTAGACAGTCGCTGATGTTCACCAAGATTTGTTCTGGGAACCACTCGTCTCAGCTCGTCAAATGCTGCGTTTAGCACGTGCATTCGTGATCTCTCTCTTTCCGTTGCGCCATTTCTATTAGGATCCGGCACTGATCTGAATTTATGTTTATATGCGTCCTTGTGTTTTTCACAGCTCACGTTCCGCGTAGAAGTCTCATGTTCACAATGATGAGAAAATTGATCCCATACTGGAGAAAATCCCCGTTGGTCAAGAGCTGTTTCGTTATTAAAATAATTGTCTAATCCGATAACACATGGGTAGGCATGGCAAATGTTAGTGTCCCCATTTTTGGCGTTGACAACTTGATGTCCTTGCATGCTAGTGTTATTAACGGTGCATATCAGTTCTGTGGCATAGCCAGAACCATTATCAAACGAATCACTGGAAGAAGTCGGTGAACTATGACATTGGTTATAACTAAGGGGAAACCCACATCCGGAATATGCAGATTCATCTTGATAACGATTTCCTGTTCCTTCTCTACACTCACTAACACCAATGCTTAAGAGATTTGCGAAAATGTCCCACTCTGAAGAATCATTCTGATTGCCGTAGTTTTCCATTGGAATTTTCTCTTTAGTAGAATTATAGAGATGTCATATTAAAGCAATATGACCAGTAGTTTAACTCTTTTTGTGTTGTAACTTTCTTCCAGACAATAAATTTAGTCACAAATGCAGTATTGCATTATAACACTGATCCAGCTATGCCCTTTTAAAAAGCATAGTGTATGAAGGTTAGAAATATAGTGGACTATACTAACAGGAACGTCCAAACGTCATATCGGTCTTGAATATTGGAATTCATAACTAGACATATTT
>JAEAOA010001694.1:4972500-5050000 GCA_016746295.1 Potamilus streckersoni
ACAAGATCTACAAACAAGAGATATCTATATGATATGCAGCAATAAGATCACACTTATAAAACTAAAGCAATACGCACGCAAGACAAAATCTGTGTTCTTGTTAATTTTTCTATGAAAGAATATGAGTGAAGCATCTGCAGACATTGTCATTTCAGTAAATAACGCCCAATGCTTATTTTTTGCAGAAAATATTTACCTTGTATTTCTGTAGAAAATATTCACCTTGAACAAATTTTTAGTATGTCCATAAAATTAATTAATAAAGAGTAGCTACAAGTTAGGCAAAATCAGTTAATTTGGTACGAATGCTTACAGCGCATGGATGATGGAATGTCCAGGCCATTCTTTGTGTGTATAGGTACATTTTGAAATTTTGACTATGCAAATTTCGCAGATGAATCCTTTGACATAGAGTTGTAACTGAAACGAAACTTCACAAATATATGGCACAGCCACACAGATTGCATGTGTCATAAAGAAAATGTTGTAAAATGTTGCAAATTTAATGAAGAAAAATTGTTACAGGAAATGCAAAAGCACGATAAAAAATACTGCATAAAAGCACGATCAAGCAGACTGGCATTAAAGTCGAATTTATTGGAGAGAGAGAGAGAGAGAGAGAGAGAGAGAGAGAGAGAGAGAGAGAGAGAGAGAGAGAGAGAGAGAGAGAGAGAGAGAGAGAGAGAGAGAGAGAGAGAGAGAGAGGGGGGGGGAGTGGAGGGAGAAATCATTTAGGTGAACGTTGTTCAACACATATTTTATCACATATAATTAAAATGCACCCGTCCCATGAGGAGACGGGTATTTAAATAGATTTTAGGCAGAATCGAATACATATGAAAATATGATGCTGGAGATATTTAATAGGTTTTTGGACCGGATGTTAAGAAACAATGTTTGGTAGGAAATGCAAAACTAATTGATGTTCAATTACCATCCATCTAACAGAACTAGTTGTTCTTCGATCAATTTGTTCAGGTTCTAAATTGGACATCAAATTAAAAACGCCATCACAATCCCTAAAACAAACATACAGCAGCGTGTTATTGTCCATCAACTCAGTTTTACTGACAGGTGGGCTGGGCTCATTCATTGCCAAATACTTGCCTAAATAAAATTGTAAAAAATTGCAACTGAATTTTCAGCATTCAAACTATTATACATTTTGAGGAAATACACTTTAGTATTTGAGATCGATACCTTTAAGAAGAGACAGGACATAGCATAACACGAGATCTTGCGGAAATAAACAAAGCTAGATGGTATTGATAGCAACAGATGGTTGTCAGATTTTCTGCTAGACTTTATTGTTTGATAGACACAAATATACTAAAATTATTCAAATCAGTATACAATTTCATTTTTATTTTTAGATGAGAAAACTGCTGCCTGAATGTAAGATACATTTACCTAACTTTAAAATCCACCGAATCATGCCGAGATACTTGATCGATAATGGGCTAGAATACTATAAAACTGTACAGCATGTTGTCAGGCTAGCTGCTTAAACACGTAAATATAACTCTACTGTTGAGTGCTGGAGAACACATTTTACCGGTTATTCAAAATGACATTGGTTTTAACAATTTATTAGAGTTAATCACACAACGTTCGGATTACAAAAGAGAATCATCCAGCTTGAGTCATCATATTACTGGTCTTTATGTTGTATTTGAAATATGTACAAACCATTGATAATAAAAATATTTTATCATTTAGATTGTCAACTTAAGTAGCCAATGGTCAATCAGATTGACAAAGACACCGGGAACATTATAAAATGTTTTACCTTTTAAATATAATGGCTTCAGCAGGTGTACTTATTCGAGGCGCAATAGGTAACTGTTTGTAATTTGCGGGAAGCAACGCCTGTTCAGTTTATTTGATCAAGACTGGATTTAATAGGAAAGAATTAAAGATGATAAAATCATGGTTAAATTAGAGAGTAAACAGCAGAGTTCAAAGAAAACAGAGCAAAGACGCAGAATTATAAATTTTGATGACCCATTATTTCAGATACACGAATGATAACTTGACTCCGTATGCATCAACTCCTAGCGCCTTAGTCACAAATGTTTTCATGAAGAACGAATATAATACTTGAAAAGGCAAGGGATCCTAAATTTATGACTTCTGCTAACGTTATGATGATTAAATAAAATACAAATGCTTACGCAATACACTTGTTACCGATGCTAGTGAGAATAATTGATCTCTCTTGGGGCTAGGAAAAGGTCTGTTGATTTTTACAACATATGAATCGTAAAGCTGTCAATATAAACTGTAACCGCTCAATATATAATGTAACCCTTTAATATATACTGTAACCCCTAAATATATACTGTAACCCCTCAATATATACTTTAACGCCTCAACATATACTGTAACCCCTCAATATATACTGTAAGCCCTCAATAGCTAGTGTAACCCCTCAATATATACTGTAACCCCATAATATATACTGTAACCCTTCAATATATACTGTAACCTCTCGATATATAATGTAACCCCTAAGCTTTATAAGCAGGAAAAATACATCAATGAGATAAATATCTCAATGAAGCACATCCAAGGCCGTAGTGAGCGATCACGGGCCTTGGGTGGAAGAAATACGTATCCTAGTTCTCGTTCAAACACAATTTTTCTTTTATAAAATTAGTGTTGTCTATATATCCCCAGTTGCCCCTCCCCCCGGTCGGCCCGGAGTACATCATTGTATCATATAAGTCCTGGACAACATTCAACCCAATGAAATTTTACTGATTTAAATGCCAAAGCTGCGTCCCAATAGAATGATCGTAGAGGGTACACTGTTTGTGACGTAATCAAAAGAGGATGATGAGAGATGCTAATAATGTCGTGGTACACAATTTAGATTAAAATGCGTGTGCAAAACATCACCATATCTTACGGAAACAATGCTTATTTCAAGTTGAATACTTTCAACATTCACATGACATAAAAAGAAGTGTGGTTGCAAGATTCAGTCTTAACGAGCAGGCTTGAACAATGTATAATGAGTGGAAAAAAAGCATTAAGATCAGACTTCGACTTTCTCGTTTACAGCCTCAATTCTGTGTCCAACTCTTACAAACTCGGAGCCAAATGGAACCTGAAAGTTCTGTCCTCAAAAAAGCTTCATGTGAAAACACAAGGACGGTACAATCTTTTCCCCTCAGCCCTCACATCTCACACAGCCTATTATAATATAACGTGTATTAAATTTCTTCTGTCACATTCGTTCACATCGAGATACCCATACGTTCTTGCATGGTAAACAAACATCATATTACAGAACGGTATCTATTACTTCATATATATATATATATATATATATATATATATATATATATATATATATATATATATATATATATATATATATATATATATATATATATATATATATATATATATATATATATATATATATATATATATATATAGTTTAATACAAACATTACTATCATACAGGTTAGAGAAATTAAATTCGTACTCTACGGAATTTCGAATCCAGGTCCGCGAGTAAATGGCACCCATCACCTTGCCTGCACGCACGAACCCATATACCGTCACGACTAAGCACGCATCACCAAAAAACGATGGCACTGAATCGTTGTTATATAAGCTCGTGCGTAGCAAACACACTCGCCTGACGACCTAGTAATTAATTCTCATATATACACGCAGTCGTTCCAGATTCCTATGAATACATACAAGCATTAATAAATTCCGCCAGATCAATACATATTCCTAATCCCGTTATATTACACAATATCACAATAATTAGACGCATTTCTTTACTTTACAACTCGTACAAAGTACACAAATATTCACATATCCATGCTATGATATATTTATACGTCCATAGTAACTAATCTTACATACTTGAACAATTCCAAATTCACAATTCAAGCATGTGTAAACTCTAACATAACGCATTAATAAATGTACTGGTTTACTGAGAAATAACCTAATAGCAAATTACAAGATTAATTCTGACCACAAGCTAACAATCTACATACTTCCTCCTCGGATCTAATAATTCTCTACATAAGCTCAAATCCATTTCCCAAATACACATGTAAATGAAACACCATATAGGTAATTCTACATACTAAACATAAGTATACATGCTACAAATGATTACAATTATGACGTCGTAATATTCTGCAAAAATCGAGCAAATAACGTACTGACCTTTCCAAGCCTTGTCTTTCATTAGGATCTACCTATAAGTTTTTCAGTCATATTACGAGTGGTTTTTCTCTAGGATTAACCCTATTGATCTGCAATCCATCTAGGCGAATACTAAATTTTCTTATACGATTCAGAAATAACATTTGAATCGGAATTGTAATCACGCCATCTATCACAATTCCGACTGGATATCGCTGTGATCCGATCCAATCAAACATAGCGGACAATGTCCCTATCGCTGTCTGTCAACGTGCGGACGGATTCACAACATGGACTACCTTTTGATCTTTTAAATAATCTTTAACAAATAGGTGTGATAACTGCAAATGATCTGATCCTCTCGCCTGTGCCGATCCAAGATTCCAGTCATGTAACATTGCGTAAGAGATTCATACTAGTCAGCGGAAATCTTTCGCCATCAAACACATGGCCGCGGTAATATCCCAAGACATGTATATTATACCTTATACATGACTTTATAGCTGGTGCTTAGCAAACATGACAGGCTAGTTATAAATGAATGCTGATAAGCACTTTGGACATCTAAAAGCCAAAGAGCATTTATTATCTACGTACTTGTTTGATGACCATAAACACAGTATTGTGACAACCACTGCTCTGAACGTATGCCGTTGTGGAAGTGTGATTATTTAACATTCATAATGGATAAGATTCGGAGTCTTTAATTTGTGCTGATTCTTTTCAAACATATTTCTTGTACTTTCGCTTTCTTCTGTCCCAGTCTGGTATGTAAAATGTGGAAGAAACGTTCAATGAAATTATTTATTACAGCTTATTAGCATCATGGGCTTATTAGGGATGTACAGAAAGTAACTATGCCAGTGAGCAAACGTTAGGGTATCTATCATTGGAAACAAGATTGTCGGCCTTGGATCAGTGTCCAGAGGCAACGGTGAAAGTTTTCACTTCCACACGTCATAGAGGGTACTTAGCTTTCGTTCTTAGAGTTTGACGTGTCATTTCCCAGTTTAGGTAAACCTTCCACACGGACAACGTAAAGTCAAGCCTTTTCGATTGTTCTGTGCCCATTAGTAACAAACATCAAATGGAAGACGGTACTACTTCGATTCGAACATCTACATCATTCAGCAAATACTTGTCTTGTAATCACATGTCCAAATCCAAAGGATTCATAATTTCTAAGCTGCTTTCTTGTTTGATTTTCTTTTGACTGTTGTACATTGTGGGATCGTTTGCTTCTGTCAACCCTGTCTCGTTGAAAATATCAATTATGTCAGGTTTCCATGCCACGGAAGCATCCAGGTGTCTGCTTATTTTCAGGAAGTCAAATGATTATCCGGGTACTGCTGGTACGAGTAAATGATGCTACTGACTAGCTTACTATTCAAGTATAAATTCATTTCTCATCGTGTTCGTTTTTCAGATACCCTCAAAACCGTCCAGTTTTCTGCCAGTCGTTCTTCTCTTCGTATTTATCTTATTGTGTCTATAATGTCTAAAAGTTTTCGACGCCTTTTTCTGACATCTTCTCTCTGTGGCGTTGAAGAGGAAGCAATGCCTTCGTGTGGTGTCATTGGAGACCCAAAAGATCTATTCCTATTTGAAAAAAACACACATTTATTTTTCTTGCTTCCTCAAGACCCATTTGGGACTTTGTTAGTCAATGAGAACGTTTTGGATAAATTTTGTTTTCTTAAATCAAAACTATCATTTCAAATATGCAATTCTCATCTGACCAAATATTTTTAAGATGGACGATACCATTCATAACACTGTTTCTGAACATCTCCTGAATCATGTTCTGGTTACCTAGCGACTCCTCGATACACAGGAAATATCTGTTTGAACAATTGGCTAAATAATCCTTGTCGAAATGTAGTTTCACTGTAAACTAAAATATTTTGTTCAAGATATCCTTTTATTCTCCTATTGACACTTCTCATCATAAGCAGGATCCACTTTCAAGGAAATAACTCCGGCAACTGAGCATATATATCTCTCTCTCTCTCTCTCTCTCTCTCTCTCTCTCTCTCTCTCTCTCTCTCTCTCTCTCTCTCTCTCTCTCTCTCTCTCTCTCTCTCTCTCTCTCTCTCTCTCTCTCTTTCGCGTGATGTTTTACTCGACTACATCAGAACGTAAAGTCAATTATATCCTTCGTTCAGATCGATAGGGAAGGGAAAATACTTGTAGAATTATCGATCATTATTGTGAATGTCTTCCGAATGCGGTGCTAAGTTCGTGTTACCAGTCAGAATTGCAAACAAACTGGGATACAATCTGATAGATATTGTTTTCAGTCATTTTAAGTCGTTGTTCTTGATCAGTAGACAAGGGCAAATTTTCTTCAGAGCTTTGCCAAACATTGTATTCAATATAGATAAAATTGTTTTGACTAGATTTTGAGCATTTCATTTAATGTTGAGCATTAAACGAAAATACTACATGAATTCTTTTGATATTCGTTTGGACATTTGCTGGTGATTGTGTATTTAGATTCGTAAATGAATGGATTAATTTTGTCAAAGAGTTCTTGAACTTGTTCATTGAATATTTCGACAGGAAAGTTACTTAATGTTCGGCCATATTCTTGAGCTAAGTGTGATAAACGATTTATACCATAGCTACTGAAACTTCAGCATCCTGATCTAACTGAAGGACTTTATGCAATTTGGGTGTGAAACAGCATACTGTGTTGTTTGGAAACACGTCCATAGAACTGTCACTGGATGATGTTAAATAAAATTGATTGTTCATTGTTCTAATGTTCTGGCCTCTGAAAAGTCACTAGTTGTCAAAGGAGAATGATTTTCCAGAAGAGTTCCAGAAGATGGCTGCAATAGCGTGATAGGAAATGTTGCTGTTTGACTGGCATTGGCGAACGTAATGGTTTTATTATTAATGTCCATATATTTCAAACTAATGCACAGTATTCCACATTTGTTTTCGCCTTAATTCAAATGAATGCTGCTTTGTTCAGAAGGTATGGTGGTCACTTCTACCATTTTTTTAAAAAGTCGATGATTTGAGAAGAGTCAATCCAGGAATCAAGCGAACATTACATCTTTTTTAAAACTAAAAGAATTGCGATATCATGCACGTCGTCTTCTGTGTTTAAAAGTTTGTTTCAGATCAATCACATTGCATGCACACTGTGTTCACAAATATTCTTACACACTATCAAACAAGAGAGGTCATTATAATGGAAAGTTTTGGTGTTTGCTTCTTTTGGCAAACGTTTCAGCAATATCTCTTTTCCAAGTGATCTATGCAATTATACAAAGGGTTGTTTATGTCTATATCGTCCAAAAATACTTAACATTAAAACATGAATAGATACGTAGATATAACTTATGTAAAGACGACTATCCTTCGCATTTGTACAGATATAGAGACATTTATTGTCATAACAAGTACATATATTTCATGTACGATGCATTATTTCCTTTCTCTCCATTAAAAACTATGTTACTTAAGTAGTACCATTTTCAATCTCGAATAAAAAATATTTACGTTTCTCTCTGTCAATATTAGGTTTGACAAAACCAAAATTTTTCTCCAAAACAACATCCCCACCAGAGAATTTAACGTCAAATTTATCTAATAAAAATTTATAAAAACAAAATTATTTGAATATTAAAAATGATAGATTAAAATTACAATTGAAAATGAAAATTTTACAAAAATGAAAATTGAAAATGTGAAATTTTGAAAGACTTCATTTGAGAATGAAAATATAAAAAGATATACTAAAATAGAAATTTTAAAATTGATTTAAAACAAAAACATTCGAAAATGAAAATTTAAAAGCTACATTTTGAAATGAAAATGATAAAATGGAAAATGAAATTTTACTTTTTTTAACAGTAAAGTTTGAAACTGAAATTGAAAGTAAAACTTTTAAAGAAATTTGAAATGAAAATGCAAAAATGAAGTTTAATGAAATCAAGATTTAAAAAATGAAAACATTTAAAATGGAAAGTTAGAAGCATTTGAAAATTAATTTTGAAAATGAAAATTAAGAAACGAAAATTAAAAATTATAATTGATTAAAAAAATTGAAAACTAAATATTTACAATGATATTTAAAAATAAAAGAGAGAATGAAAATTGGAAAATAACGTGAAAATTAGAAACAAAAATTAAAAATTAATTTTAAAAAGTGAAATTGGATAAACATAATAAACACGGAAACTGAATAAGATTAAAAATTTAGTTAAAATTCAAAATATAAAAAAATAAATATTGAAATTTAAGTTTAAAAACTTAAAACTATACACTTTGAAAATGAAGCTTAAAAAAGTGAAAAATCGAAAACTAAAGTTGAAAGTAAAAGTTTAGAAGGAACATTGACAATTTAGAAAAATTATATTTGAAGAACTAAATTTGAAATGTACATAATAAATATCTTTTTATCTAGTGTCATAATTAAAATCAGAAATAATTCTTCTCATTATAATGCTTTATCTCCTTTCCTGTACATTATTTTTTCCAGCTCACATATAGTAACATGTATTTTATATGTCTATCATTGTGAACAAACGGCATTATTTCTTTGCTGATTCTCTCTCTCTCTCTCTCTCTCTCTCTCTCTCTCTCTCTCTCTCTCTCTCTCTCTCTCTCTCTCTCTCTCTCTCTCTCTCTCTCTCTCTCTATATATATATATATATATATATATATATATATATATATATATATATCGAGCAGAATGATGATGTTGGCTACAGGCCATTCCTTTTAGTCAAGATTGATTATTGTTATATACTTTTTCCAATCTCTGCTCCAGTTCAGTCCAATTTAGGAATTTTGGGAGTACTTAAAAGTCAGGTACAAATTCGGAATCTTATTGTGACTTTTAGCTCTCATGACTTGAATATTGATGTTTCGGATTTTCTCAGTCTCCGCTAGAGACCGGGACATAAATTCGTCTTTTTAGTCCTACTTTTAGTCTGAGACAATTTAATCTAATGTTCAGGGAGATTTCCTATCTCCTTTAAATTCTAGGAGTATCAAAAATTGCTCGTAGTCACTTGCATTTTAATGTTATTATGAGATGCTTTCCTTATTTATAGCACACATGCAATAAATGCAATTTTACCAACACCGCCAATATAATTTGAAGTATGGTCAATGTTTATATATCAAATCTCGAATATTTCGAGTTATCAAATACGGTGTGTTGAATAGTGTGTGTGTGTGTGTGTGTGTGTGTGTGTGTGTGTGCCATGTGAGATCAATGTAACAATATAGCCCTATTTAAAGTAAACCATTTCAATGTTACAGTGTAACACCAATATAAAAGTCCCGTTCTGGCACATTATGTTATATCCATGCTAAATTCACGTTGCAATGTAACTTCATAAATTGGGGTCAACCAATGTTACAATGTACTTCCAATGTTAACCCTAAGGACAATTTAAGATAGGATTTCCCGTTGCCCTCCAAAGTGGTCCTGATGTAAACCTGTCCGTTAAAGTTAATTCCCTTACGTCCATCAACAGTCTCGTACAACTACAAGACATGTATTAAATGAGAACATAATTTTCACTCCTATAGTTTGATAGTGACGTATTAAATTGAGAAATCTTCATTAGAAATATCTCAAGCTTGAAAGTGCATTGCCAGCTCAAAAAAAAAAATAATTATTAACACTGTATATGTGCTATAGGGGCAATGAAATATATGAACACAGACAATAAAGTAATTTGTATTTATATCACTCATTGTGCTCTTCACTATATACTATACATAGGAATTTGCTTTAAATAGGACTTATATAGGAGCAGGCGTCGTTATATGCAAGGAATTATAGCAAAACGATTCCTGCAAAGAAAGTATTTTATGCTTTTAGTTTGTGCTATAAAATTTTGAAAATCACCCTTAGATTTTATTTGACATGCGAAACGTTGGCCAAAGGTTTCTCTGCACCAAACCGATCGAAATTGAAAAAAAAAAATCCCACAAAACCCGACTAAACAAACAAACAAAACGAAACAAAACAAAAAATACCCAAACAAAACAATAACAAAAAAAAAAAAAAAAAACAAAAATAAAACAAGAAAATAAAAATAAGCACTAATACCCACTCGGTACACTCACACAAGTTACAGATTGGTATAAGATAGGGTAGAATAATTACCTTAACTAAGAGAGACCTCCGTAGGGAAAATGTAGAATGGTTCCATTTGAAACAATAGTCATTGACATGCATTAATTATTATATTTCGTTTAACTACTGTACAATCAACGATAAATGGCGTATTACAAAGTGTACGCTGCATATATTTTTACAATCACTAATTTGTGAAAAAAATAAATTACATTAGTAAGTGATCGTGAATGGAAAAATAGACAGGCTGTGTAGTTAATATCGTGCAATAACAACTATTTAATGATCGAGTAGTTTAAATTTCAGTGTGGTCTAGTTCTCTCAATCCACAAACTACGGATAGACATGATTCATAAGGAGTTTGTGCTTAGATTTTTGTATCTTCTAAATATTTGTGAATGAATTAAGATATATATATATATATATATATATATATATATATATATATATATATATATATATATATATATATATATATATATATATATATATATATATATATATATATATATATATATATAACAAAAATATATTTCCGCAAAAGGATTTATTAGTTTTATATTAATTAGCTCATTTACAGTCTATGTATGCTGAGAACTATTTATTTTCTCAATCAAGATCTTGTAGAGCTAAATGACAGTGAAAGATAATATGAAAATGGAGATTTTAAAATAGATAAGTTCATTCAGACAAGAAAAATATACATGCTGGTTAATGCCACATCTCTTGGTGAATATTATTTGTTTTATTAGCTTGAGTGTTTCAGTGATAAATATCGAATCGAGTTTCACATGACGTCGCACGGCTACCGTCAGAACCGACTGTACACGAATATTAGGTGAGACCAACTGCAAAATGCACAGATCCAGATCTGTTGTTATCTTATCCGCCGGCATGTCTGGGTCTGTGTCGTTTCATAGAAGTAATCAGTAGAACAAACAACACATCACATAGTCAACTGGAGCATTATGCTATGGCAGATCTGAACCTTTGCTGATTGCAGTTTGCCTCATCTTATAAGCTAGCGTACGCACGTCACATGCTAGTAGGCCGAGCTTTGTAGGCATTGTCGCTGCTATTGGTTTTCCGTTTATTTAATTAGTAAAATTTGAGAGAGACGTAGGCGTGAACATTTTGTTTTACATGTCAATAAAACAGCACACTATATACGGCAAATTTTTACTATTATTAAAAATGTACACTTACGTTCTGTTAATTTGTACATGAAATAATGTAAACGTATCCTGTCATCTTTGTCGCAGTTTTACTGTTCAGTTTTGATTTAGTTATTACGTAACACAAATGTAAAAACAAATAATACTTTATTCTCCTTGTAATTAAAATATCGAATGAACATACATTGGGATGTGTATGTATATATGTATGTATGTATGTATGTATGTATGTATGTATGTATGTATGTATGTATGTATGTATGTATGTATGTATGTATGTATGTATGTATGTATGTATGTATGTATGTATGTATGTATGTATGTATGTATGTATGTATGTATGTATGACATCCCGCACTATTAATCTGTTGTGTGATCATTCTTATATATATCACCTAAAAAAAATGATGGCACTGAATCGTGCGTAGCAGACACACTCGCATGACGACCTAGTAATTAATTCTCATATATATACTCAGTCGTTCCAGATTCCTAGGACAGAAATCTGGTATATATTTATAATTATTTGTAATACAAAAGTCCTATATACCGAAATCTGGTATATATTTATAATTATTTGTAATACAAAAATCCTATATACCTTGATTTCTGTCCTAGGAATCTGGAACGACTGTGTGTGTGTGTATATATATATATATATATATATATATATATATATATATATATATATATATATATATATATATATATATATATATATATATATATATATATATATATATATATATGAGAATTAATTACTAGGTCGTCTTGCGAGTATGTCTGCTACGCACGAGCTTATATAACACCGATTCAGTGCCATCATTTTTTTAGGTGATGCGTGCTTAGTCGTGACGGTATATGGGTTGGTGCGTGCAGGCAAGGCGATGGGTGCCATTTACTCGCGGACCTGGGTTCGAAACTCGGTAGAGTACGAATTTAATTTCTCAAACCTGTATGATAGTAATGTTTGTATTAATATATATATATATATATATATATATATATATATATATATATATATATATATATATATATATAATGTCAACTTCTGAAGGATAAAATATAACTAAAATAGCTACTTTGCTCAAATAAAATAGTTTTTCAAGTTTAAAAGCATTTGTTTGGATCAAACTCTGATTTATAAAAATTGACTCTTTGGTAAAATTCCTTACCTTTTACCTGGAGATCTTTATGAATTCTAAGTTTGATGTGAGCAGAGAAATGGGCAATTTGTTACTATTTTTTTAAAGGAAATCCTCTTTCGCATATCTCCACTAATTTATATTTTTATTTTGTGAGAAGAAAACACGGCTCTTAGTTTTAATCCATGAACAAGTTTGTTTTGCAATAGTACACGAAACAGGTTTACAAATCCCCATTTCCAAGGTTTAAAGTTATCCTGTTTTGTTTTCCATTCATTTAAAACATACAAGTGATGGATTAAGTTGCTTACGTCAATGAAATCCGTCCTCGGTGGCTTCGCACCTGCTTCCATCAGACTGGTTGTCAAAGAGATATCTAATTTCAACTCGCATGCTGAATTAAAGTAATGGATTAGTGTAAGTCGTATAAATGTTTGTTTTGAAAACACCCTATATTAAAATCTAACTATTTGCTTCGATGTATAGGAATTGGCTAAGAGGACGTACCTAATGTTTGGGGATACCTTTTAAGTGCGAAAAGTTACAGCCAGACAATTAAAAAAAATTACTGTCTGCTTTTGAAGTCAGATGTCTTCATAATTACAGCTTATCAATCAAATTATGAATGAATGAATGAATGAATAAATAAATAAATAAATAAATAAATAAATAAATAAATAAATAAATAAATAATGAAACCGTTCATATGTAAAAAATGCGACAGTATAGGAGTGGACTTTTAGTAATTATCAATTACAAATTCGCCAGTCTAGTATTTAGGCATACAGGACCCACTAGAATGTTAGTTTTGTATATATTTGAAGAAGAATGCCGTATCCTGGAAATTTATTATATTTTTCAACGTTTTATTTCTGTGTTACTTATCTTTCACAAAAAGGCCCAAAGGTCGCTATAGCGCTAAGGCGAAATTTCTCTAGCTGTATAATTTGAGTTGTCAATTGGATCCATGCAAGTATCGTTAATCATTCTTTGATAAATGCCATATATTGGGATAAACTCAGTTATGTATAATATTCCCGATGTGTGTGCCCTCTTGCGTGTCGTAACTCAGAGATGTACAATCGATCCAATGTGCCCTCTTGCGTGTCGTAACTCCTGGACGTACAATCGGCCCAATGTGCCCTCTTGCGTGTCGTAACTCATGGACGTACAATCGGCCCAATGTGCCCTCTTGCGTGAAGTAACTCAGGGAAATGCAATCGGATGGTGTGCCCTCGTGCATGTGTGTGGCTCATGGATGTAGAATATTCCCGATATACAATATCGCATGTCGTAGTTCGGTTAGGAAGAATAGTCCCGATGTGCCCTCTTGTATGTTTGTAAAACCTGACGATCACTAGTGTATATCTGTAAAAGAGTCCCAAAGTAAACTTTTGCCTGTATCTAGAATAGAACCGATATGCCCTCTTGCATGTATGTAGAATAGGACCGATATGCCCTCTTGCATGTATGTAGAATAGGACCGATATGCCCTCTTGCATGTATGTAGCATAAGACCGATATGCCCTCTTGCGTGTATGTAGAATAGGACCGAAATGCCCTCTTGCGTGTATGTATCATAGGACCGATATGCCCTCTTGCGTGTATGTAGAATAGGACCTATATGCCCTCTTGCGTGTATGTAGAATAGGACCGAAATGCCCTCTTGCGTGTATGTAAAATAGGACCGAAATGCCCTCTTGCGTATATGTAAAATAGGACCGAAATGCCCTCTTGCGTGTATGTAAAATAGGACCGAAATGCCCTCTTGCGTGTATGTAGAATAGGACCTATATGCCCTCTTGCGTGTATGTAGAATAGGACCGAAATGTCCTCTTGCGTGTATGTAAAATAGGACCGAAATGCCCTCTTGCGTGTATGTAAAATAGGACCGAAATGCCCTCTTGCGTGTATGTAAAATAGAACCGAAATGCCCTCTTCCGTGTATGTAAAATAGGACCGAAATGCCCTCTTGCGTGTATGTAGAAAAGGACCGAAGTGCCCTCTTGCGTGTATGTAAAATAGGACCGAAATGCCCTCTTGCGTGTATGTAAAATAGGACCGAAATGCCCTCTTGCTTGTATGTAAAATAGGACCGAAATGCCCTCTTGCGTGTATGTAGAATAGGACCGAAATGCCCTCTTGCGTGTATGTAAAATAGGACCGATATGCCCTCTTGCATGTATGTAGCATAGGACCGAAATGCCCTCTTGCATGTATGTAAAATAGGACCGAAATGCCCTCTTGCGTGTATGTAAAATAGGACCGAAATACCCTCTTGCGTGTATGTAAAATAGGACCGAAATGCCCTCTTGCATGTATGTAAAATAGGACCGAAATGCCCTCTTGCGTGTATGTAGAATAGGACCGATATGCCCTCTTGCATGTATGTAGAATAGGACCGAAATGCCCTCTTGCATGTATGTAAAATAGGACCGAAATGCCCTCTTGCGTGTATGTAGAATAGGACCGAAATGCCCTCTTGCGTGTATGTAAAATAGGACCGAAATGCCCTCTTGCGTGTATGTAAAATAGGATCGAAATGCCCTCTTGCGTGTATGTAAAATAGGACCGAAATGCCCTCTTGCGTTTATGTAAAAAAGGACCGAAATGCCCTTCGCGTGTATGTAGAATAGGACCGAAATGCCCTCTTGCGTGTATGTAAAATAGGACCGAAATGCCCTCTTGCGTGTATGTAGAATAGGACCGAAATGCCCTCTTGCGTGTATGT
Source organism: Potamilus streckersoni (assembly GCA_016746295.1). Lineage (NCBI taxonomy): Eukaryota > Metazoa > Mollusca > Bivalvia > Unionida > Unionidae > Potamilus > Potamilus streckersoni. The sequence continues at coordinate 4,987,840 of JAEAOA010001694.1, forward strand.
AAAATAGGACCGAAACGCCCTTTTGCGTGTATGTAAAATAGGACCGATATGCCCTCTTGCGTGTATGTAAAATAGGACCGAAATGCCCTCTTGCGTGTATGTAAAATAGGACCGAAATGCCCTCTTGCATATTGTAGCTCCTGGATCTAGAACAGTTTCGATATGATCTCGTGCATGTCTGTAGAATATGGTCGATGTACTCTCTTGCATGTTGTAGCTACTGGATAAAGAATAAGGCCAATGTACCGTCTTGCGTGTCTGTAGAAAGTGTCCTCTCGCATGTCTCCGAATAGGCCCGATTTGCCCTCTTACATGTACGGATAAATAGGCCCGATAGGGCTCTTCTATGTTGTGGCTCCTGGAGATAGAACAGACCAAATTCCATCTTGTGCATGTCTGTAGAATAGGCCCGATGTTACATTTATAATGGTGTAGCTCCTGGGTGATCAAAAGGGTGCAGTATTACCATAGGATAAATCTCAATGTAGTGTGTCCTTGTTATGGCACTTTATTCTAAATAACCTAACCGTGTTGTTGTGCCTTAAAATAAGTATAGGAATAAATCCAAAAACTGATCAATACATACCCTTGATTCAGTTAATTTTGTTTGGTTTTCTTTCTTTTTTTTTTTTTTGATAATTGTACCAAAGTAGAAGTTCAGATATCATATGAAACTTTTATAACAATTATATATTCTATTTTCATGTAAAATATTACGCATTCTTTTAGAATGTATAGCAACAAATTTTGCGTCTTTTTATTCCCCATTTTCAAAGTTATTTACTGCTAGTACTACTGTTTGTACTATTACTACTACTAATAATGATAATAATGGTGTGGTGTGGTGTGGTGTGGTGTGGTGTGGTGTGGTGTGGTGTGGTGTTTATAATTTTTAACGTAGCTTTAACAATCTTCCAGTCATATCATTACGATGTCTGCAGTGTGGCAGTTTATAGTGATGTCTAGCACTGGGGCATCATGCCGAAGACACGTAGCATGATGTCCCACCCCGTCACATTATCCTGACACCAGGCCGACCAGTCCTAACACTAACCTCTTAATGCTGAGCGTTAAGCGAGGCAGCTGTTAGTACCATTTTTGTAAGTTTTTGGTATGACTCGACTGGGGATCGAACCCATGACCTCCACGACGCTCTAATAACTAGGCCACCAGAGCAGTTAATAATAATAATAATAATAATAATAATAATAATAATAATAATAATAATAATAATAATAATAATAATAATAATAATAATATGTGCATACAGTCAAAACTTGCATATAACCATACTTCATTCATGATCTTCTTTATATGATTTGCTTATATGGAAAACAAACACATATTTCCCGTCTCAATAAATTTGGATCAATGAAAGATAAAAATGTTTTCAGCACTTTTATCAATGTCCAGAAGTAATCTTGTATAGCATTACACAAATATTAATGAAAACTATGCTGAAGTTTTACAGTCCTAATTTGACCATCATTATTCAATATATTTACTTACATTTGAGGAAGTTCAAAACATCAAAACTTAATGCACTTGCACATTAATCAGATATCTAACTTAAATACACATCTACTCTGACATGTATCTAGTTCTCAATTTTAATAAAATCCTTGGAATGATGTCGAAGTAGAGAATTAACTTACTCAAATCACATTGCTTGATATGATTTTTTTTTTAAAAAAAATGAAATTTCCCGAATGTGCAGCAAAAAAGTAAAACCTTATTGCACATAACACGAAAAGCTTACATAAACTCCTGTAAGGTTTGTAGCACGATAAGCGATGATAAACTCGATTCCGTAATATCCGTTTCTGACATTTAAAAATTATTCTCAGAAAACGGGCGTGAACAAACAAGTAGAATATTATTTTGCATCTACTCCAAACACACATATTGTCTTCAAAAATGTAATCAAAATCCGTCATGAGGCGTTGGAGTAGAATCTACGAGAGAGAGAGAGAGAGAGAGAGAGAGAGAGAGAGAGAGAGAGAGAGAGAGAGAGAGAGAGAGAGAGAGAGAGAGAGAGAGAGAGAGAGAGAGAGAGAGAGAGAGAGAGAGAGAGAGAACAATATCTCCAGTCTTCGGTGAAATGCAGGAATAATGGCAATTGCAGTCGTAAGTAGTAGCATCATTGAAACGAAAAGAGGAAATCCCCGCCGAAAATTAACGCTTGATTCAAACTCTGTGCCTCATAGTTGTCATGTGCAAATATGGTTCTATGTAAAAGCTATTGATATTTTACCAAAACAGTATTGCGTTAGAGATGTTTGTCAAAAGTTGTTTCTTTTTGTTTCCTGTTCGATGATACGTTTTTATCGATTTTGAAATTGTACCTGGTTTAGGTAGATTATTTGAGTCAGAACTTCCTGTCCGAGATTAAATTAGTTTTCTCCCGACTACCAACTGACCCTCATATTAGCTATGAATACAGATAAGTGCAAGTGAATGCTTTCCACCGGAAACACTGTAATAAAACTCTTCTTCAAAGAAGGGGCGATTTTCTCGCGGATCAGATTGGTTTAGGTATAATCTTGATCAGGAAAACATCATTAATACAAGGTATTTGCGAAGAATTTGTTTCAAAACAAGTCGAGGGGAGAATCTTGATTTGTCGACCAGAGAGAGCGTACAAAAAATAGTTTTCAGACAGACAAAAGATGCAAAGTACTTGTTATCATTTTGAGCTTATACTGCCGAATAAGACAAGTATCCTTTCGGTTGCAGTTTAATTGGGTCTGGACAAAATTGTTGCCATTTACGTATGCGTAATGTAAGTAACAGGAACAATTATTTTATAATAGAGTATAATATTTTTAGGTTACGCATAAAAGTGAACATAGAAAAGCTAGGGAATGTGCAAAGTTGTATTTGATTTTGTAAGTTTGTTAAATATATGCTTTAATTTTAGTAGAGTCATAATGGCAAAGATTTTCAAGGGCGTAAACTTGACTTTTAAGGTTTCATTATTTTGAAGGAAATGGATGAAATATTTAAGCATATCCTGTACTATATTAAGTCTATGAATCAATTAAAATTACACACATTTCCTTATATCAACCGTCACTTTTATTCGGTACAAAATGAGTACACATTATTCTTGGAGGAGAGATGAATAGTATTGTAAAATATTGTTGTTTATTTATATTTTCGTTACCACATTGACGAGTACCTTATGCACAGAATAGGAACTCACTCACATATTCTCTTTCCTTTCCTGACTATCACTGTGAATAACACCTACCACACTTTTAAATGACATATTCTATTTATTTATAAATATAATAATTAGTTATTAATGAATCAATTAATTTATATGTTTACATCCATATAAAAACATATTTATATAGACATGGATACATATTCAATCTTGTAATAGAGGCCTAGTATTCATGTATTTGCTTAATATAGTCAGAGGTCTTATTTTTGGAATATTTATTGCCTTCTGTTTCTCAATGCATGTTTTGTTTGAAATTTCGAAACTTGTTCATGAACTGTAAAGTTTACGTCAATGAAAGATTATTATTATTATTATTATTATTATTATTATTATTATTATTATTATTATTATTATTATTATTATATTATTATTATTATTATTATTATTATTATTATTATTATTATTATTATTATTATTATTATTATTATTATTATTATTATTATTATTATTATTATTCACCAGTTATTTTTAAACAAACCTATCAATGCCTTCACATCAGATTACTTCTCTTGCAGCCTTTCTTCGACAGACATCTAGGTAATATATCGGACTGAGTCAAGTTTGACCACAGTTCGCATCTATACATCATTGCTGTCAAAACTATTTTTGTCCAGATTTTAGCACTAGTAGCTGGATTCATGCCTCCATTTTCTATGCCAGTTCTAACAAGGGAATATAATACTGATATTTCTTTATCACTTTATCTTTATCACTGGCATTATTCACTATATCAGAATTAGAAACGTCAGAGGAGAGAGCAATCCGAGCATATTTTCTTGACGAAACTATAGGAGTCTTCTTATATCCATGCAAAAACGTGTTTTCTTGCAGGATTCTTTTTTCTGACAATATAGCAATATTGCTTTTATCCGTTTTGTATCCCAGTCTCCACTTGGATGCATAGTAATGGAGGTCGCAATGCAAAATACACATACTATTGTGTCATCTGCTAGTAGACCACATGGCATGCTTAAGTTACCAAATTGTATTCCAGATTTTGTTGATTCCAGTAAAGATATTAAGTAATGTATCATACGTGTAGATATGCACGTATGATCATGAAATATCAATCATAAAATTATTTAAATTTCAATAGAGATACAGATTGCGTCAGAAATAAACGCCTAAATATGCATGTATGTCCATGAAATATTAATGAAAAAAATTTCAAAAAGATATATATATATATATATATATATATATATATATATATATATATATATATATATATATATATATATATATATATATATATATATATAATGCGTCACAAAAAAAGAAAGGAAAAGTATCAGCACAATTAAACGTGTAGCGCGCACATTGGAAAGGGCAGAGAAAAAAATATAAAAGGAAATGAATTTTTTTCTTTCTTTCTAAAACTGATATTTATATCTTGTATCGGATGCGGGTTCGAACCCCTGCCGAGTCATACCAAAGACTTTTTTAATATGGTACCAGCAGTTGCATCAACTTGTTTTCAGGATTAAGAGGTTAGTGCTAGGATTGGTCGACCAGGTGTCAGGGTATTATGACTGGATGGGAAAATGATACCACAGGTCTGCAGCACGATTTCCCACTTCTTGACATCACTATAAATTGCCATGCTGAAGACATCGTAGCGATATGACTGAAAATTTTTTAAAGCTACGTCAAAAATCCAAATCAAACAGACAGACAGACACACACACAAATTATCTTATGTGATAAACTCAATACAACCAGTTTTCGATGATTTCCAAATGTGCCTATACATCATCGTATTATTAGCTATTTACGATTTAATGTTGCATTGTTGTTGTAGAAAAGATACCGTCAATTTTAATGGATAATTTTTATATTGATGGTTATTATGAGCAGTGATAGTCAAAGATGTTAATCTCGTCTATTCTTAACCTCTATAAAGTCAAGAATAGATTATGAGTAATGTAAGGTGAATAATCCAGGTAATATTAGTGTAGTCGATTTGAAGAGTTACCTACCTTAATTGCAGAAAATTTACACCATAAAAGTGCCTCAATTTTCCCGTTCTCAACACTACAGATATTCACGCATTTAACCCTTGCCACTACAACACAACACAATATAAAAACAAATATAAAAGATAGCCTAAAGGTAAAAGTGCCTGATAAGTTTTTATATTGTTGCCTTTATTAACGTTAAATTAGTTATTACAATTCTTTATAAATTTATGAATATCAAGACATTTTTCTTAATAAGTGTTCGATATTTTATCCCGATTCATCATTTATGTCAATTTGGTTAAAATCGGATCTCTACTGTTCAATAAAAAGATCTGACAGCGACTTCTTAAAGGTCGTGTTCTGGTGATCTGTTATTACCACAATTGCTAATTTTGTTAGCCCTCAGATGAAGTCCTATATTAGCGCGTTTGGGAGATTTCGCAATGGGGATGCAGAGCAAATGTGTGTCCGAACGATTTAATTCACTTCATATTTTTGAATGTTGCATTTGAACTGGCTAATTCAAGGTCATCATATTATGATCCCCCAAAGGGGTCGCTGTCAGATCTTCACGTAGGACAGTTGAGATATGATGTTAATCAGATTGACTTCATGTAAACGAATACTTTGTTGTTCTCCTTGTTGTGCTTTATTTAGTGTCAGTTTAGTTTTCCAATTTCAACCTTTTACGAGTAGGACTAGAACGCCAGTACTTGAAGTGGCCTGACCAAGATTTCACTTAATTTCCCAAACTTTCTTTTAAAATTGAGATTATTCTAAGTATGGTATTTTTTAAGACAGTATTTGGGATTTTGTCAGAGGCAGAGATTGTAAAAAGGAATTTGATGTACCTAACAAGCCTTACATTCGAAGAAACTCAGTCTTAACATATGTGATTAGAGCTGAATGAAAATTACTTAAACAATATAAAGTCTTTATAATAGGTTATTTGTGTTAATAATTACTTGAACTGAAATCACCGTTCCTCACCTGTTTGATTGAAAACATGCTTAAGAAAATGATTTCGTGAAGAAAGTACATTAATTCATAGTGTCTGCGAATCTTGACAAAATAACACAATTACCATAACCAGCAATACATCATAAATACATTTTATTTTTGCCCTATCTAATGTTATCTAATAACACGTAGGCCAATTCCGATACATTTTGTATCATATTAATAGGAACTCGGTCAGACCCAATAGAATGTTAACGTACGAATTCTTTTGTGACGATTTTACTTAGTTTTCATATTGTTTGGTACTGGTTCCTTCTGCAATCATGACATTTCATTTTCACAGGGTCTCTTTGTGTATTTACTATAACTTACATTTTCGGACCATTTTCCAATGGTTGTCAGTCTTAATAGTTTAATTTTAGTCCCTTTTCGGCATTATATAATTTTGTATAATCTGTTTGCACGTGTTACCTTCCTTGCACGTTTCTCCATGTTGCAAACGATGTTGAAAATGTGTGCAAGACAGGCACAACTTATAGAACCATTCATTATAACAGTGGGTAGATGGTGTGCACTTCGTTTGCAAAATTTACATTTTACCCTTATAAAGGAGCATAGACTTTATTTCAGTTTACAGCAGTTAAACAGCGGTGTATTCTAAATGCATATTATATTTGTATGTAGCTTAAATGAAAGCATGACCAGACAGAGGGGTTTCGATCTTTTATAGAGCAAATACGAAGTTTGGGGTTATGACCGCGAGCTTTGGCTTGGTATGTACAGTTTTAAATTTTTATGTGAACGTTTCGAGAGACAGTCCATTTCTGAAATCTTGCAGAAAGTTTGTTTATATTAATAATGGAAGACAAATAACGCCCCTTTGAATCTGTTAACCTATTGAAAGATTAGTTTTCAACAGCTCAGAGGGACCAATGGGTTTGTGTGGAAAATCGAAAAGTTAATTACTGAATAAAATGAAACACATAATATGTAAAATGTCATTTAATAAATTAGAATAAAAATACATCGTTTCGTAAACATTCCATTCAAAAAAGTAGAATATGACACACATACTGTTACATCAGTGTACATACAAGCTTCAAATGCGGAAACTTATTCTTAGTCATCACGGCATAAAGTAGAGTAAAAAAACAATTTTTACAAAAGAAGGAACGTATTAAATAAATAGATAATACAACACTCAAACGCAAAAAAATTAATATGTAAAAGTTACTGAAAATCGATAGAGATATACACTTATGATATATATATATGTGGTGAAATAATAACAAATAAAAAGGTTTAGTGATAAAATGGAAAGTCCACGTAGGATATAATTCAGGTTAGAAACAAAAGGATGCATGTCTGTATTTGTACACTCACAAAGTCCCGATAAGTTCTTTACTGACAGTCATGTAAACCCTGTATTACACTTTGAAAACTGTGAATATACAGTTCATTCAATCACATCAATGCTGCCTTACAAAATCAGACACGCTTTAAGAAAATCATTTGGTACGTGTAGGCAAATTGTTTGGCTCCTTGGATAGTTTTAAAGTCCATTTGGCAAAAGAAAGAGGGGACTGATAACTGGATTCGTCTACGTGCTGATAGGGAACGGACTGCCAGGTACATCTTCATCTCCCCATTTGATATATAGCAAGTGATCTCCGGGTTCCTTGACTGTATACAACAGGTTGTACGAGAAGTTTGTGTTTCTCTTGAGTGACAACTCGGCCTCCGGCATTCCGTTTGGACCGATCATACCCACACCCAATACAGCTTCACCTGTCAAACAGGTAAATGTAAAGAAGAGACTTTAAGAAATATTATTTTAAGCTCAAGACATTTCTGTAACTATTTATGAAACATAAAGGTAGTTTTTCAATACAGAGATCATTCTAATCTGTTCGGAAGATAGAATTTTAATCAGTGATATATGAAATACGTGCTTAATATACCAAAATGTCCATTAACTTTGGGTTGTTTTTTTTTTTTGGTATAAAAAAGTTCATTAAGATGTGCAGATTAAAGATCATGACTTTAAGATCATGAACTCCACTTATCAAAAACACTAAAGAAAGGCTATGTGTTGAGAGATGTTATCAGTAATGTCACAGTTACTGAGATCATATTGGTTTGCGCAAAAGAAACTCTGCACATCCAATTTACAGAAGGTCACAAATTGCTAAAGATTTCAAAAGCCTTCCAAGAGTTTTCGTTGATATAATTTCTCTTAAACCATTACTAATTACATTTTTCATTTCCCACCCCTCCTTTAGCTGAATGACCGAAAATATGCAATCAATTGTTTGAAAGATTGTGACAATGAAGCATTGTTGGGGAGAAACCAATATTAAAGAATACATTTTCAAATTATTAAATAATGCAATCTTAGGTCCAGTGCTTCCTAAAGAAGAAAATTGCACACTCAACAAAACCCGAAGCAGGGATTTTCAAACCATATTCTAGACACGTTGATTCTTACATATTGTTTTAACATTTCAAAAGTAAAACACCAGGTAATTGCCATCAATTGTGTTTGTATCCAGTACATCATGCCATGAGTTTTATCCATCCAAGTTTTGTCTACGTTTCGATAAAGAAATAACTATAACTCCTCTATTCAGACGATCTGGATAATGTCTTAGAATTATAACGCCTCCATTGGCTCATTTTCACCATAATCGATCGAAAATCGATATATCATTGTAAATACTTTAAATATTTACGATAGCTAACATAAACAATGTATAGCGGTGTGTCTAATTTACACATGCTGATTGGTTAGGAGAACAGCGTGATCGACAAGGGGCGAAAGGTCAACTAAAAACGGAGGATTTCGTCACACTGTAAAATTGATTTGATTCATTGTTTTTGTTGATCCTCAGTCAAGGAAGTAAATAAGAAACATGCAATTATAAATGTCCTTTTCCCACTAGTGAATTTTATTCAAGAAGCTACATAATTTAAATAATGAAACTTGGTACATCAATGACATCAGAGTACTTCCTCATCACCCCCAAAGAAAGATGAATGTAGAACAACACTTTGTTAGAATTTCATACACATACAGTAACATTAATATCAAAGCTATATATTTTTTTCTGAACTATAGCGATAAAAAATGAGGCATTATGGCTTTGCGTTTAACTAGATGTTAAATTTTTTGCAAGAACCACTTTACCTACTGTATGCTTCACGCAAGACAGTGAGTTACATTGTGAATTTTGCGCACATAAACACAGTAATTGCATATACCTATTGATTAATATGTGTTGTAAACAGGTGAGCTTACCTGCATCTTTGAATTCAATGGTGATTTGTGCCTGGCGGTTAGTGAAGCACTTTTTCAGGCCTGGACCCCTAACCACCACTTTGCTGGCATCACCGCGGAATCTAGCGTGCACCTTGGACCCAGCCTTCTTTTCTACGGTCTCTACAACCATCGAAGTCTGCTCGTTCAGAGGAGATGGTTTTCTGCCAGCACCTGGGATTGGATTGTGACCGGTCAATGAAATTCACGCAGATGGGGACATATAGAGAACTAGTCAAGAACTGATTTTGTACACTTGTACCAAGCAACAACAGCGAAGAGTGATAAGGGGTTATATTTTAGCTCTGACCTTTTTTTTTATGAGAACCATTTATATTATAAGAATACAACTTGAAGTACATCCCCAGGGTTCGCATTCTAACAAGAGGAACATGGTTGCTTAAGTAGATATTTCTCCAGAATAATAACGTCTACTGCATCAATTATAACAATGTTAAAGGAAATAAGCATTTGAAAAGAAATGAACGCGAATTTGATGTTGTTATGCATGGAATGGATCTAGATTAAGAAATTATCTGGATTTAAAATTACTCTGCATTCAATTGATTCCATATAAATAAAAAACTGACACATGAATAAAGCAAAACTCAGTGATTACTGGAGCTTAATCAAATTTATGTGGAGAAGAAAATGACAAACAATATAATAGTTTCATCATTGAGTTTTAGTTCATTACTAAAATCAGTTGGTGTTACGATTAACAATGATGCAATAATAGTTTCCAGACAATTGCCATAATGGAATTAACTATTGTTGTGAAAGCTTTGACGTTAAGGACACTGTAAGGTCAATACCTGTGACCGTGGGGCAGTATGGACTGCCAGCAATGTTGATGTTGCCGTACTTGATGGTGATAAGGTACTTTCCAGGGGAAAATGGAGTATAGCTGAATTCATAACCATCATCAACTTCCTTGCAGCTGAGTGCAACCTTGGATGGACCATCAACAAACACCGCAAGAAATCCAGATCCAGAACCAGCAGTGCGAACCATGAACCTGTTCTTCGAGTCTAAAAGCGATAAACATTAAGAATTATAGATAAACATTTTAAGGCTGATCACATGTTCGCGAATTTACCTATGCATATCATTTCTATTTTTGCATAGTAAAGGACCAAGGTAACCCAAATCACCAAGACTGGATATAGTGATGTGCAGTTTCTTGTGCTTTTTCATTGGTCAATATATGTTTACAAGCAAATGTTGTTACAAGAAAAAGACTAAAAATTTTATGTTCAATAAATGTCCATAAACTTTGAGGTTTTTTTTTGGTATAAAAAGTTCATTAAGATGTGCAGATTAAAGATCATGACTTTAAGATCATGAATTCCACTTATCAAAAACACTAAAGAAAGGCTATGTGTTGAGAGATGTTATCAGTAATGTTACAGTTACTGAGATCATATTGGTTTGCGCAAAAGAAACCCTGCACATCCAATTTACAGAAGGTCACAAATTGCTAAATATTTCAAAAGCCTTCCAAGAGTTTTCGTTGATTTCATTTCTCTCACAAGAGCTTTATTGTAATTATCAACACTGTATAATAATTTTTATTGTCATTACCTAATGAAGGAAATAACTTTTTAAAAAATGATATAAATCGCAACCACGTCATTTTTAAGTCCAATTTTATACTTACTGCATTTTCCTGATTCCAGACCCTCTCCAAGGGCATGTACCATAGCTGGATCAGCAGCCGTAGACCCCACCATCACAGCGAAGGGGCTGTCGGGTACGTGGGCCTCGTTCAGTCGCACATCAATATAATGAACACCATTTTCCTTAGGTATGAATCGACAGGCGTACAATCCGACATCCATTTCTTGGAATAAACAGTCTTCGTGATTACCAGATGGTGTGCGAGCAGTGGCGTGTAGGTTACCCACAGCTCCATTGAAAGAGATAGTAAATGTGGCTGGCTTATCAACCTGGAATGAAACATAACCTGTAGTTAAGCGCAACTACAACATAGAAAATACACAGGTTTAGATCGTTCTTTACTTCAGAGCAATTAGTGTAAAAGACTGAAATACTTCATGTATATTCCATCTACAGATATATTAGCAGTGCACATGTTGCTGTAGAATAGATTGAAATTGGAATCAAAGGATTTATTAAAAATTTATCACTAATAACTTGAACTGTCATAGGCTGAGCACATAGACCATTGATTGACTACATCACAGGAGTTTACAGTTTTATCAATAAAGCACGACGAAATTTCTAATATGAAATCAACTTAACGGTATTATATATTAACACAAGGAAAGCAAGCGTGATCACAATCCTCCGCTCGATTCAACTTTTCTCACGCGACTTTTAACCCTTCAGAATCGCACGAAGACTGAAAAACTACACATATCAATTCAAAACAGTAACGCACCTTCACGTCACTCTCAGACGACCATCGCATGAATCCAGTCCGGCGGATTCACCTTTTTTTTCACCATTACGGTCACAAACCCTGGAAAAATGAACCATTTGAGGAAGTAGCCCATTTTTACTAGTTTCTACCCTGCAGTCAATATGCGTTAGGGTCTAATAATCTTTCCGAACACGGCGCGGAATCTGTTCTCTTTTAGTACTAAGCTCTAATATATGAATGTGATGGCGTCATCAACCGTTATTTGTAATATCAGAACTTTATATCCTTCTGTTCAGGAAATTTATACAAAAAATATTTAAATGACGCAATCTGAAATTTTAAAAAAAGTTAAACATTTTATCTTGTAAAATTAAGTTCATGACGTTATTTAGCCTGTGGTAGAAATGGGCTACTTCCTCAATTGGTTCATTTTTCAAGGGTTTGTGACCGTGATGGTGAAAATAAAGTTAATTTGCTGGTTTGGATTCATGCGATGGTCGTCCGAGAGTGATGCGAAGGTACGTTACTATTTTTTGAATGGATATGTGTAGTTTTCCAGTCTTCGTGCGATTCTGAAGAGATAAAAGACGCGTGAGAAAAGTCGAATCGAGCGGAGGGTTGTGGTCACTCCTGCACCTTGTGTTAATTTATAATACCGTTAAGTTGATTTCATGTTGTCAGAAATTTCGTCGTGCTTTATTGATAAAACTGCAGACTCCTGTGACTACAGTAACGAATCGAAAGCAAACAACAACGCCTTTCTTCAACATTTTTCGTTCTATTGTCGTACATGTAAGAAAGTTGCTTATGTTATTAAACGATGTGCGAATAAAAGTAATCTAATCATGAAGTAAAAATTAGGATCAATCTCCAATCATTTTAAATTGTTAACACACGAAAATAAGACGTAGGAAATTGAATGAAAAATTAGAAAGACATGGATTATTATGCATGAAATGTCAAAATATGTTTAGAACTGAAAAGAGCTTGAAAAAAGAAATAACTATTGCCCGAGAAATATAAAATATCCAAATTCAACTTAAACAAACTAACATGGAGTTCTATATGAAAGATTGTTAAGGATAACAAAGGAGATTTGTTTGAAAGAACATATACACTTTAATGAGTAAACACAATAATATTGCATTATTTGTGGTTGCACAAGAAGTAAAAACCATGTATTATGGTTTCAATCTACAAAAAAGATACAAGAAATAAAGTTATTGGTTTACTTTTATACAAATATGTTTTTAAATTATAATAATGTTTTGGACGCCAATAGGCATGAATTTATAAAGTTATGACTATAAATGTTAGTATGTGATATTGTACATGTTAGACATGATCTGAATCTGTCATTGATGATTCACTTAAATGGTATCTTTATTTTAAGTGTCCAGACCATGGTCATAGCTTTATTACAAGTTTCCAGACCATGGTCATAGATTTATTACAAGTTTCCAGACCATGGTCATAGATTTATTACAGTTTCCTGACCATATTCATACTTTTATTAAGTTTTTCAGATAGTGGTCATAGATTTATTACAAGTTCCAGTTACAGATCAAAGTCATTGCTAATATTCTCCATGTAAAATATAATCATTTAACTTCTTAATAATATTTTATGAAACAATTCAGAAAAATTACATATGAAAATATTTAAGAGATGAAAATTCCATGATGAAGGTCTGAAAATAAATTTTCTTTAAATAAACTTTGTTCGAAACGAAATATTGACTATAGCTGTATGAAAATAAATTCCATTTTATTTTCGGAGTTTTGTGGGTTTTTTAGCAGTAATGTCAAGGTTTTGTACATATAGCTGAGTCGTATTTGAAAAGAATGTATTACTTGTGTTTGGTTACTACATAAATGTGTATTCACAGCAGAGAAACTCTCTTGATAGCCAGTATCGTTTTTGCTGTCTTTCTTCTTTTGTTTATTCATTTTTGAACCGCATCATTTCTCGCGGTACATTGGAGTGGATAATTTCTTTTTATCAATAGCCGTACACTATCATACTGACAAGATCTGGCTTTTGCTCTTGACAAGTCATCTTTTGTAGGAAGTAGACTTATAATATAAACATATTGTAGACTTATAATATATACAAATTGTAGACTTATAATATATACATATTGTAGACTTATGATATATACATATTGTAGAAATCTGAATAAAAATAATGTGACACTAAAATACGAATTGAAGCAGTCTTTACAAAATAAACTACAAAATACAACGACCAATCTTCACAGAACTTTATAGAAAAGGTTTTATATACATCAAACCACATTATGTTGTCACGTTAATACGGATTTTGACTCATCAAATCAAATGCAACAGACACTCCAAACAATAACAGATGGTGAAAAATGCCAGTATCTTTAAATTAGTGGCTGATGTATAGATGCCAGCGGGGAATTGTAGGTGATTGAAAGGAATAGATAATATAAATTAACTTCGAATGTCAAACTTCTTCTTTTTCTCAGTATTAATTGTCATCTTAATAAAGCACATTTGTTGGTTTTTTTCTCTTAGAACCAAACAAAGCAAAAAAGTAAACATGAAGGTATAAAGCTTAGAAAATAAAGATAATTTGCAGGTATTCAAATATATCTTTGGTAGCCAATAGTCTTACCATTTACGTGATAATCTCTATAGCTCTAAGTAAGAAAAAATACTAAAATACATCTCTTACAATCAACCTGACTGCTTCAGTGGCCTAGTGGATATAACATCCTTTATCGGATGCGGAGGTTGCGGGTTCGAACCCAGGTCAAATCAAACCAAAGACATAAAATTGGTACTAACAGTTGCCTAGCAAGGCGCTCAGCATTGAGAGGTTAATGTTAGAAATGGTCGGCCTGGTGTCAGGATAATGTGACATGGTGAGACATAATGCTAAATGTTTGCAGCATGTCCCATCGCTAGACATCACTATAAACTGCCATTCTGCAGATATCGTAGCGATATGACTAAAAATTGTTAAAGTTACGTCAAAAATCCAAATATCAATCAATCAATCAATCAATCAATCAATCAATCAATCAATCAATCAATCTATCAATCAATTAATCAACATTAATTTTAATATCAGCTGGACACCTCATACAATTATTAAAAGATGCAAGTCAAAGTACACACAGCAAAAATCCAAGTAAAACTTGAAACATGCGCAGAAGAATGAAACAAAAATAGATATGAAAACATCTGTAAATTCCAAATGGAAAAATTCTTTAATGCTTTTTTCCAGCATATAATTGACGTTTCTGAAAAGCTACTAGATTACATGTTTTATGACAAGCCATCTAAAATCAGAGAACACATATTTTACGACAATCCATCTTACTGCGAGTCCTCTGTCCTTGAGGGCGTGCACGGTCACAAGCTTGGCGGTGCCTCCGTCAGGCGAGATGTTAACCTTGATGGGAGAGTTTGGGATGTGTTCATCATTGAACTTGATGTGAACACCATACATGCCTATAATAATAATAATAATAATAATAATAATAATAATAATAATAATAATAATAATAATAATAATAATAATAATAATAATAATAATAATAACATGTTCATAATTTTAAAAAAAATAAATGCAGATAATGGGAAATGTTATATTTCATCGTCAGCTGATAGTTCGTCTTTTTCATTGTCATCTGATTACCGTGGACTGATTACGTCGACTGATTTCCTTAAAGTAGACACTTTTTATGAACAGCAGCTTTTACTCATATTTACATATCAGGATGAAAGTATTGCAAGTGCGTGTATTCATATTTAAGGAAACAAGAAGAGAAAAAATAAAACGAAGTGTAGACCGATAGTCCTGTTTAAATACTGATCCATTTGCAAGTACTAGACTGACACAAATATTTTATCATTTCATATAGGAATTAAATCCTAACTTTGATCACAGATGAGTATCCGCCCATCTCACAATATGGTAGTGTCTACGATACCCCGGGGTATATAGTATCGCGGTTATTCGAAATTTTCGGTATCTTTCTCTGCATAGGGCCATCTATTGTATGCTTATCTTTACACACACACACACACACACACACACACACACACACACACACACACACACACAGTTAGTTATAAGTTTTGTATCACCAGTTGATTTCGGGATGATCTCTTGGGATTGCTAAGAATACACTGTTTTAAAGGATACATTCATGAATATCACTGTTTCCAATCAATGGCTGTACCCTATGTTCTCAAATGGAATCTATATCTTCTTAAACTTTTTAAAATTACTATCACTGTAACATACTGGTTAACCCGTTGGTTGTCTGATAATGTCCAACGATGTTATGCAAGAGTAAGATAAGATGGTTACCATCTTTGTCAAGAACCAAGCTATCCACTCTATGGTAGCAAATATGAGTCAAAATGTAAAATATGGACGGTTGTTGTTTTCTGATCGCTTTCGCAATTGATAGGTGTTGACTTGAAAATTTTATTTTACACGATCTATTACTTTTCAATAGAACACTGAGAGTTGTTTAGACAGTCTGAGGTTGACATGTACATTCATACTCATGTTGGTGGTCCTTTATCAGAGATATTCCCGCCTCAACTCTACCCCTTACGGTTGGTTACAGATGCATTATTTACATTTTTCCTGATAAATTTCTTCTGAATGGCACTGGTGGGTGGCAAAATGATTGCCATGGAGGTACCATCCTTTCTTCAAGCTGATTTACCCTTTGTGGAACATATACATCAAGTTCCGAACTTTATGACAAGTGTATGCCTTCGTAAAAATATTTATTCGATAGTACTACCATATAGAGTAACCAACCCCCTTGCACAACCTGGAATCAGCATATCATCTGTTTATCCATCGTTTTCCCGCAGTCATCTGATTTAAACTGGAAATTAAATGCACTTTAAAATAGAGCAAAGAACAACAAATAAACATATATAATAGTCTAAAGGTCTTTTGTTTTACTTATTCGCTGATCGGAAACTAGATTGTATATGGCCAGGGCGTTTAATTGTGTATAAGAATTATTGCGGTAACGTCAACATTGTCGAAAACTACTTTTATTTCCTTGCCACCGACAAAAATTTTACTCTGTTACGTGAAGCCATTATACCGTTAGAAGCAAAATCGATTTTATTTTTGAATATGTACCTGCAACTGAACCCCACGCAAACGTTTATCAGTAACCGATCTTTTATTTGTAGTCGGTCTACATCTGAACCCTACGCGTACGTCCATCTGTACCTTGTAAAACAAAATTACCAGGATTTTTTTACACGGGCACAGGAGTAATCGATATCAGATCACACGTAGGGGTGGGCATTCAGGGAGAATCCAAACAAAATGTAACCATGCGACGCTTATGTCATCAAAGATGAGGCAATGGAACGGCCGTTGATGGCGTCATATATTAGGTTGTCCTGAATCGTTGAGGTGATCCTGACAATTGTCAAGCAGGATATGCACGAAGGATTCTTTTTTTTTTCGTGGGAATGTCAGTAATATATTCATGATCAACCAAAAACTATTCTCAACGATGTTATTGGTGTATTCTGGATATTCGAATGGGATGTAAGGGCAGAATGTAGGTTTGAACATGCGTACGTAAATTTTAGAGTTTTATACGTCACCAATATAATCCTTCTCCAGATCTCGTCATGCATTGATTCAATCTCGTACGCATCCATAAAATGTCTAGTTTTACTGCAGACGGTGCCCAAGTCCGACGAAAATACAAGCGAGTTATTCGCGTCAGGACCATCAAAAGGTCATTTATTAATGCGCGAAATGATTCCAGTTGTATAATGCGGTCATTGAAAATTCGCTGGTAAATATGTGAACTAGTTGATGACGTCTCGTGCGTTGTTATACAGTGTGAACACGTCCCTAGAATATTTCTTGTCGATCCAGCAGTACCAGAAGTAAAACAGAGTGACAGCCACACCGATGTCACATATATTAGTAATATAATAGCCACAGCCACACTGATGTCACAAAAATGATTAAATTACAGCCACACTGATGTTACTACAGGTATTAGTTAAATAATGTCACAGACATTTGTCAAATGATGTCACGGACACTAATGATTATAAAATTCTTCTTAATAATCTATATGTATATATGTGCGTGAGTGCGTTTGTGTGTGTGTGTGTGAGAGAGAGAGAGAGAGAGAGAGAGAGAGAGAGAGAGAGAGAGAGAGAGAGAGAGAGAGAGAGAGAGAGAGAGAGAGAGAGAGAGAGAGAGAGAGAATTATGTGTTACCAGGTTTCGGTACTTTATAGCTGACACCTAGGAAACCCTGGGGACGGGATTCTACATTTATGTGGGCTTTGGAAGGACCTTCAATCGCAATTGATAGCGTTCCAGAGCCAGCTTCCCTGGTATAAATGTTGAAATGATCTGAAATAATATACACATACGCAGACATAAAGCAACGACTAGGTATTGCTCACATAAATTACGACAATCTAGATGACTTTCTTATCAATAAAAGAAACAAAATCATTCCAGTTTTCTCATGTCTCTATCTTTTTTCATCTTTGTATAAATATATATATATATATATATATATATATATATATATATATATATATATATATATATATATATATATATACATACAAAACCATGGGTTGTATAATGTGTTTCTTTTTCATAACTGCTCGATCAAATGAGTTAACTTACTGTCCGCACCAGCCTCTCCTTTTTCTACACCCGGTCCGCCGACTTGAACCTTGTGAAAGCCACCGCTGCTCATTTGACCCACAGTGTACTGGAATGGACTTCCTATGAACAAGAAGGAAACGGAATTATAGAAGAGTTAACTACTTCGTCACTGAAAACAACTGTAATGTGAGCAAACGTATGAATGCTAAAACACACCTTACGCAATTTTCTTATCTCCTAATAAGAATTTCTTAATTTTGTTACTTGTAATTGTAACAATCATACGTTTCAAGTAAAGAATATTTAAACTTAACTTCCTTACATTAAATAGTGAAAATAAATATTATTTTAGTCTTTTAAGTCTGGGTAATGGCGTTGCTTTATGAGTGCTTGAAATCCGTATCACTTTCAACGCCAGACAGCAGATTTATGAAGCGGAATTCTAGGGTATCCTGTTGCATTTTCCTTGCCCTTGATTTTCAAAATAGGACTTTATCAAAACTTTAGGTTCGACTTTAGGATTCTCAGTTCTTAGGAAAGAACATATTAATAAGCGAAAAAAGGAAAGAGAAGGTATGGCGTAAAGTCAAAAATTTGGTGTGTTGCAGCAGCAGCAGCTTAACACACTATTATATTATGAGAATACCGAAAAGCCATACTAAATGGTCAGGAATGAGATATTAAATACAGTTTTGAAATTTTGGTTTCAGTCTACAAAGAAAAGAAATGATTACATTTGAAAAATAGCAAACAAAGTTCTTGTACTTTAACCAAGACTTTAGGAATTACAGTGTCCAGACTTTTGTAGGTATGGGATAGCAGACTTTGTCAGGCTAAGATGCACTTAACATGAATATATAGAGTCGGATTAGTTCCCTTTGTACAGCGTAGTAATATATGTCCTATAGCAGCCTCAATATATATATATATATATATATATATATATATATATATATATATATATATATATATATATATATATATATATATATATATATATATATATATATATATATCAGGAACAGTTTACTATCATTCAGATTGTCATATAATTGCTTAAACTTGGAACGTGAATATCATAAATGAATTTGATTTCAAAGTCCGGTACTTTGTTCTGGAGTCGAAAACGACGCAGTGCGGACATGGGAGTAAACAAGCACAACTTGAAATGGCATCAGGCTAGCGCAGTGCGATGTTATAAATTGCTTTATTACTTACCATTTGTGTTGCAAGAATACATTAAAACTAAAGGACAGACAGAAAACTTTCTCCTACCGAAATAACTACTAAAGTTTAAAGATAACAGTTGACAGTTCTATAAATACAGGCAAGGCGGAAGTCCAGGAAATATTCGAAAAGACTATAAAAACCTACTTATCCACACCTGCAATTAGACCATGCAGATGTGGATAAGACCATAGACCATACATAATAAGCATGGTAATAATAAGCAATTAGACCATACATAATAAGCATCTTCCCCACTAATTACCGGATATATGAAGGCCTTTGTGTTTAATGCTAAGCGTATTGATGCCCTTTAACTTAGGGATAAACACAATACGGTAGTGGAAGTCTTCCTCATCGATCACTTCACAGACTTCTGTAGCTCCATCAGGGTCTGTTACTGAAGCTTCCATATCAAACGGGTTAGTGCCTTTGAAAACAAAATAAAGATTTAATTCTTGTGTTTTCAGAAATGGTGATTTTAGAAAAGTTTGTCTGTCCGTTCGTATGCATACATGTCGGGATGGATATATATGTCGCATGCATCTATGCCAACTCTAGTTCGGCAAATCTGGGTAGCATTTTTAGTACGTTATTGGTCAGAATAATTACTGTGGTTGATACAGGTATTTTCTTTAGTACGTATACTTGTCTGACTCTGACAAAAATAGTTTAACTATATACTAGTAATAATTTAACTGCACAATATCATAAGTTTAACTGTATGCTAGCAATGGTTTAGCGGTATGCTAGAGATGACTTAACTGCACACAGGTATCAGCTTAACTGTATGCTTGCAGTTTAACTGTATATAGTAATAACTTAACAGAGCACTAGTAATAGTTTCGCAGTAGAACTTTAGCTGTATACTATTAATAACTTAACTGTAGCTTAATGTGTACTAGAAATAGCTTAACTGCGTAATACTTTAGCTCTATATTAGTAGGAGTTCATCTATATACTAGTGATAGCTTCATCGTATAATAGTAATAACTAATCTGCATACTAATAATAGTTTAACTGTATACTAGTAATAGCTTCGCTGCTTAATAGTAATTGATTAATTGTATACTGATAATAGTTTAACTGTAAATTAATATAGTTTAGATCTATACTAGCAAGAATTTAACTGTATATTAGTAATATCTTCACTGTATACTAATAATAGCTTAACTGTATACTAGTAATAATTTAACAGTTAACTAGTAATAGTTTAACTGAATACTACCAGTAGTTTAACTATATACTAATAATACGTTAGCTGTAGTATACTATTAATAGATTGAAAGTATACTAGTAATGGATTAAATGTTTGCTAGTAATATATTAACTGTATACTTGTAATAGTTAAACTGTATACTAGTAATAGCTTAACTGTATACTAGCAATAACTTAACTTATATTAGTAATAGCTTAATTTTATTTAAGTAACATTTTAACTGTATAATAGCAATAGTTGAACTGTAAATTATTAATAGTTTAACTGTATACAAATAATATAAGTTAACTCCTGAAAATATAATGGTTTAGACGTTTTTCAATAAAAAGAGGAAAACATTTTTGCTCCTTTAACACCAAAATCATCTTTTGAATATGAATAAATCAAAGGTATATTTAACTAACTATAACGAAGTATATAACGTATAAATCCCCGACTGCATAACGTAGTACATAACGTACAGATCTCCGGAAAATGGTCTCGCCTTCTTCAATATGGCTAATTTAACCCCATGTTTTTATGTCATCTATAACATATCATAACATGAAAATGGTAAAAACCACAAGACAAAACAATATCAACAACAACATCAACTGAAATTGGTATTACTTGTGTGGGGTTGGGGTTGAGGGAGGCGGTATATATGAAGCATAGAATGCACCCTATATACAAGCGTGGTATAAATATCAACTTACAGAAGTAAATAAACTCACCTCTGTTCACACAAGAATGTGAACATAAACCAGTCTCCAAACGACACAAGTTTGTCTAACCCCTGCATATTTACGCGGTAAATTCCGAGTCAAAATAAAATTTGTTTGCGTATCCTGTAGTCTATAGTTCCTATTCAAACAGCGAAAATATCCGGTCACAAATAAATTACAGTAGATATAGGCATTTCTGCATACAGTAAACCTTCATCACATTAATATCGCAATACCAATGAAATGTTTAGTTGTAAGAGTGACACTTTAAGGTTATGTAAACATCGATCGTCAACTCAACTGCACATCGAACAATGCGACATCAGACACAATGAACAATCTATGTTGAAAAATGATTTTGACTGTGTAAAATGTTCTGTTTATTCGGAAGGACGTTTGTTCTTTGATTTATAGTTTGCAAGAAAAGTATAATCTACTTTCAAACGTCAATACTAGTACATGTAAAACTTTGGCTGGGACTATATTTTACGCACAACAAATGAAAGGTGCAACGTCTGTCAAAATGAACGAAATTACTCGTTCTTCTTTCCATTTAAATAATTTCCACTGAAATAAACACCATGTGATAAAAAGAATATCAAAAGCAAAAGCTGAACATTATTCAAATCGTTTCGTAAATTCAGTATTAAATCATTACCTATTTGAGATCCTTTATATATATGACGTATATGTTTCACTGAATAACGTAGTATACGACGTACATGACTAAAACTACATAACTTAATATATGCGGAATAAAGACAATCAGACATTAAATAGCCTACCTGGGATCTTTAGATGAAATTCGCAGCGTGTGCCGGGATTGACTGGTTCGGCTTGTTCCATGTCCACAGTCACTGTTTCACGAATACGCCCTGACGGTTCTCCGCCAACATTCACCAAAAATGGACTTCCTAATGTTTGGAACAAAAATATGTAATTTAATGTAATTTGTTATTACATTATTATTACATGTTCATGTGCAAGAAATTTAAGACCCACGCACGCGAACTCAAATTCCGAGACAGCCACGAGCTATGTTTGCTTGTCATGGAAAATTGTTCAGTTTTGACATAAAAACGAAGATGTGAAGCACACTTTGATTAATCGTCTGTGTTACTGAAGATACTTTTATCTTTTGGGTTATATGGATATATTTCACAGTGTGGTTTAGAAACGTCAATATTTTCATGAATGTCTAAACAACGAGTATAAAAAAATGTGAAATAGATTCGGTGCTGCTGAAATAAACCAATGAGTGCGACCAATAGTGGCACAGTAAGAACTAGAGAAGTGTATGACCGGTTGACAACACAGGTCTAGCATGCTATAACGTTACAACACGATGATGAAACTGGTCTAATTTTGTATCGACGTGTTAAATTGGATGATGACAAAATGGTAGCTCGCCATACACAAATCTTTGAAAGGAACATTACAGCGCCAGTATAGTATATACATGACAACTTAATACAATAACTTAACAAAGGCATCTAAGAATAGAGATGTTTGAAAAACGACGATAAAGTGTGAGCTACTATAGACGTTTACTAAAGGATAGTGATACAGTGATAACTTATCATAAACTTTATTGAAAGGAAACGACGCTGTCAGTTTGCTATAAACCTGTTAAGCAGGAGTATGAAAGAAGGCAGTGACTTACCATTGACGTGTTCATCAGCAAATCGAACGTTCAGAATATAAATGCCGGGCTCATGTGGGCTGTACATTATTTGGTATTGCCTGGGACTAGGTTCTGTATAATCCAACTCGGATCGATGTGGGCCCTCCAGAACGACTCCAACCGCTCCATAACCTGAGTTGGAAACAATCCAGATTTATCAAAATACCTTAGATTGTTATGATATAAAGACGAGGTCTCTTGATAATAACAATTCAAATACGCACTTTTATTTCATATATAGTTGAATATTATTTTTTATAAGATTTTCACAAGATGACTATCTAAAAACAAATTTAAATTCTAGAATTTAGTAGTTTACTAGTGCCATCTGATAAATTTGGATCTATACAGGCAAACTGTAAAGGTCATCAAAATAAAGTTTCAACAAGAGTGTGACTATACCTGCTCCATTTGCATCGATCGTGAAATAATTAGTTTCATTTGCAATGGCTTCACCAATCTTTCCAGAAACGTTGACCTTGGCTGCATGTGCAATCTCATGTTCACCAACTTTAATTGAAAATGGACTTCCCTTTATCGGCTTTTCGTCTCTGTAGATGTGAACCTGATAATCTCCTTTCTCCCTCGGAGCAAACGCAGCAATCCCTGAAAAAATAAATTAAAACAATATAAATAAATAAAAAATAAGGTCATTTATTGCTTTAAAAAAATCTAAATTTCGTCGATTGTACAATCTCAATGGCATAACAATTTACATTAATTGCATATAGATGTGTGTACATCAATGACCTGAGGTAAAATCGTTCTTTAGTACATAACGCGTAAACGGCCATAGTTATCTTTACAAATCCTAATCAGAAAGTGAAGAGCGTAAGGTGTGTGCGCGCCTGTCTCTGTGTGTTCCGGGGATAATGGTTGTTTACACTGATATGAATGTTATTACCTATTTATGTGGATATTTGCAATACAATTACATGCATTTTAAAAGCATTTGGACATGCATGAACTTATTAATTATGTGACTTTAATCATGGTGCATAAGTTGAGCCAAATATATATCTGCTCATGGTCGCTGTTCGTAATGAATTCAGAGGCTGAGATTTTGTTTTACAGATAGGCTTGTAAACATTTATTTTCGATGTCACGCTTTGAAATCATTTTGGGATTTGTCTGTTGTTTTAGAAACAGTGTTCACTGATTCTCCATGATTTTCACACAGAGCGGGGATTTCGCGTTCCTTCTCTGGCATCTTAATAACAGGGAATTGAAATTTATGGGACGGGGTGCAGTCTTTGTATTGTCATTAACATAGCCCTATAGTATGCTTGAACCAACCTGTGAGTGATAAGGAATGAAGATAAAATGTACATTTATTTATTATTGTCACAAAAGCCGGAAGAATGTGGTATGATAATGACACTAACTCGTATGCATCAGATCTCTCTGTAACGCCAGAAACTAGCGCTGTGTATTTAATTTTATCCATAACCGTAGGTTATAATGGTCATTTGTAAACAACATATTATATAGCTAACTCTTGTCCATAATTGTTGATTGCACTTGAAGATAATTATCATTCGTAAATAACATGCTTATTGGGAATCGAGTCCAGCACCTTGATTTTCCCATGGTCAATCTGATCTTTGTCAGGTTGTTTACTTAAATTATCAGATTTAGTTTTGTTAACATTAACGTTACTAATAGTACTAAACCATGTTCGGCTATGGACGCTGTGGATGATGTACTCTCTTACCTCTGAAGCTACTCAGTACCAAAACAAAACTCCATAGCAATTAGCATGTATACATTTCAACCTTGTTAAAGAATAGAAGAAAATGAATTGGAAAATGGATTGACATTGCTTAGCTGATCTTCGATTACCTTATATACTTGCTTATCAGTCTCAGACTGCAAACAACAAAGATCCTGATTTGGAGTAGATAATGCGTCTGGAGATCAAGGTATTTGCTGTTTGATCTACTGATTATTCCTGTATGGCTAGATAAGAAACTAGTGTTTGTAGCTTAAAGACAAGTAATGACAATTTCTATAGATAGATGATGTCAAGGCACGCTTGTGGTGAGATCACTTGTTGTCCCTTCAGAATTCGCTCATGCTATCGAAACATCTACAGCAGACAACTGCCAATTTATTAATTTCCCAATCATCTTTGCGTTTAATGCTAATGTGAATTAAACAGTGTCATGTGCCTGTTTATATGAATGTAATATCTTCGTCAGCCAACTAAACTTTGCGATCGAATGGTTATGGCAGCGAATCATTTAGGTTGGAAGAGAATGGTATCTGTATCAGTCTCCGTACATAGATTAAAGGACGGAAAAGAAGGACATGACTGGATAAAAGAGGACGTACGGTAACACTATGATTACGCAACTAGTTGAGGATTCAATACCAACCCAGGCAGACATTGTCGTCTGCTTCTTGTGTCTTTGGGAAAGGCACTCAGCTTCCATTTCCTTTTCAGGGTATAGCCAATAATATGTTCAAGGTGCCGTTAAAAACAAAGGCTGTGTTATAATAAATCACCTAAATTTGACCTTGAGCAATTGAAGAATTTCAGTGTTCTAAAAATTAGCAATAATAATAATAATAATAATAATAATAATAATAATAATCTTCTTCGTCGTCATCATCATCACCATCATCGTCGTCGTCGTCGTCGTTGTCGTCGTCATCATCGGTCTTGTAAATCATATTTCCAAACAAACACAAGTTTGTCATGTACTATATTTTACCAAGATGTCCGTCGGGCATCTTTTTGAGAATACACGGTTCTATAGTCCCCGACGGCTTCTTGAGGGAACCCGCAAGGTCGAATATTTCGGGCTCAAGGACATTCAGTGTATAGTCGCTGCAGTTGGATATTGACAACTGGGTCCGCTTTCTCCCCTCACCTAAAATTAAAATGAGATATCTTTAATTCATGAAATATCTCAGGTTTCTAAGCAATATTATTTTCTATACAGATAAAAGTTGGTCCCATAACAGTTTTTTTGGTCGAATAACATACTGTTATTATTTCAGACGAGAAAACCAGGGCAAGGTTTTTTATTTCCAGTACTTGAATATATTTTTAACAAAAATATCTTTTGTGCTTAAACGTCAACCTTCAACATACTGAATCGAAACATTTATTTTGCAAAATTGTCAATTGTCATAAGAAAACAGCGTTGCCCATTGAGCATTTTTAATAGTTGTCAAGATAGAAAGAAAATTGAACACTGATGTACAATTTTACAATTTTCAACACAAGGACAACACATGCAAGCACAAAGAGCACAGACTAGAGATGGATAGTTGCTTACACAAATACTATATTGACAAATTTACAGTTCATCACTGTGCATGCCTGACATCTGAAGTTAACAATAAACAAGACGCAGGTTGCACGTTCCTCGTTTTGAATGACAGAGTTTATCGTTCAGGACATGCGTAGTGCGGAAATGTAAAGGTGCGTCACAATTTCAATTATAATTCTAAAAGATATTGCTAAGTTACCAATGACTTAACATAAAAGTAGACCGTAAAAATACATTTCTAGGTTAAGTTATTCAGGTCGTGCCATACTTAATTTGTCATGAAAGAAATAGATTAAATACGTTATTCTTCTTACATGAATAAAAATAGAATACATGATGAAAAAAGCATGCATGCAATGAAATAAAACAAAATTCAAAATCCAATTCAGCGGATATGTATTATTGCGTTTGTTCTGAAGCATATAAGTCATCTAACACTACTGATGCCATGCAGGCTACAAAATTTTCCCATAACACACCTTGTTAAAAAGCAATGGAGATAGCAGAAAATATGTTATTTTGACGCATTATATAAAAGATCTAATCCCCTCCTCCAAAACTAACGTTTGCTAGGTTTAAAGAGAATTGACCTAATTGTCTCCGATATAGTTTTTCATCTGACACCAAGCTCATGTCACGCTTTGATCTAATAAGACTGAAGGTTGTAAAGGGTAGGGAAAGTTCATCCTGTATGTGTTGGGGAATATCGTGTGTTAAATATTGCTTTCTTCCATTCAAATTCCTACTGACCTAAAATGTATAGAGACAGTCTAATACGACCTAATGTTGGCACTACTGCAGTCCATAATCAAGTCTGTGTAAGTAGGTACATTAGATGTCATTTAGTCGTATGGAAACGACTCTCAGCTTAGCACACCTAAATGATAATATAAGATAATTCTGTGCCCTAAGATGAATTGTAGCAACCTCTCTCCGGATATAACATTTCCTGCATGCTTTCTAAGGTAATAAACTGTGGATGACAAGCTGTGGGATTAACTTTAATCTTTGATCCTGTAGTTTTAGATGAGTTTCTAATACTGAACTCCAACATAAAAGGATTTTCACGTAACAAATGGACAAATTACATAAAACTTTATAAAGATGGCTTTATATATATATATATATATATATATATATATATATATATATATATATATATATATATATATATATATATATATATATATATATAACTCCATTTGTGTTTAGACAAATGCTGACGTTAACAAATACAGACAAACAGAAGAGCAGAATATATTTTGCAACGCAAAGTAAAGAGAACGTGTCGATAGATGCCTTTTCTCCCAGTCATAACGGTTCATCACTACAACATAGGACGATGTATATTTCAGTACTTGTTCGCTTATGAAAATGTCATGGTTTTGCATGTTATAATCACTAGCTCCTACAAAAACTAAAACTGAAACTTAAAAATAGCAGCTCATACAGTCAGCTTACTCACTCACCAGGCCTACGAATGCCACCATTGGAATCGTCGTAAAAACCGGCTGGTAAAACACACAAAAGGGACATTAGTCTGAGTGGGATAAAAAAGCAACAAAATATTCAAACAAGAAAGGACAAAAGGACAAGGTAAATCGTCCCCAGTACCTAGCTGTATATTTATGTGATATTCACTAACTGACCTTTCAATGTCACGCACGATTTCTGATGTCCACTATTTGATTTTGCAATCAATTCCTTAAACTCTATACAATCGGTATGATAACAAGAGTCCCTAGAAGGGACTGATGCTCTACTGGCTCTACAGGTATTTAAGATAAGACCATATATTCCTTTTAGCTGCTGAGTTTTGGAAATATCTTTTACAAATCAATTAAGCTAGTGGACATACTCGATGTCTGATTAAAAACATTTTTTAATTTAAGAATAAATTAGACATCATTTGAAATCATTTGGTGAACACCCTATGTCAATATGATTATCCATTCAGGGGGATTAACGTCAACGAACTGTTCAAAATGGTCATCGTTTTGGTCATATTAGATGTACGGTTGACACAATTTTCACTGAGGACCAGCTAGGTATCACAAGAATTCTATTGGTGAAAACCCCATGATGATATGCTATCGAGATGGGAGGAGTCGAGATAACAATATTTTCGAACTAATAACCAAGTTGGCTATACTGAGGGTCAGTAGGACCAATTAGACATCGTAAGAGCTCTTCTGATGAAAATCCCATGAAAAATAATTTTCCATTTAGGAAGATTATAGTTCACAGTCCAAGATAATATATACAAGAACATCTTGGTGGCTGTATCGTGCATCATCGGATCCTTATAATTTAAATTAGGACCAAGAAGACATCTTAAGAAGTCTAGAGGTGAAAATACCATGCTGATAGAACATTTCGTTTTGGAGGAACACCATAACTAGATTTTTAAGATGGCTCCCAGAGTGGCCATATTGGAAATCGGATTTCCATTTAGAACGCCATTTAGCGATAAAAAAGGTCGGCCAAATTACAGGTAAGATCGGCAACATTTTTATGTACGATCAGCTAGATAAAATAAGAAGTCTTTCAGTGAAAATGGCATGCTTACATTACCATTAATTCAGGAGAAGTGTGATAACAAAAATTTAAAGGTTGCCACTGTAAAAACCACACTGGATGTCTGAGCGGCAGAGACTATTTCAGTAGAAAACCAACCAGACATTATATAAAGTCTTTTAGTGAAAATCAGATGTTCATATGAATATCGTTACAGGGGAAGTAGCGATGACAAAATTTTCAAGCTGACCTCTAATTAAGGTCAAAATGGAGCTCAGATTGGCACCATTATAATTAAAGAACAACTAGACCATGGGGATGAACGGCAGGGATGCATCTAGGATTAGATAAATGTGGGCACTTGCCCCCGCTGAACCTGAAAAAGGGGGAGCCAACGTAGCTATAAGGGGAGGGGCCTTCCAGTATGGTGTAAAACAACCATCAATGTATTAAAAAACAGCAATATCAAGCATAATAGTTGCTTTAAATGCATATCATGTATTCTGCATATTATAGAATAACGCATAAAACTGAAACCAGTCACAGTCTCATGTTTTCTAAAAACAATATTCTACCTACACACTAACCATTAAAGAATCAAACCAGACTGCAAAGTGT
Organism: Potamilus streckersoni; assembly: GCA_016746295.1. Lineage (NCBI taxonomy): Eukaryota > Metazoa > Mollusca > Bivalvia > Unionida > Unionidae > Potamilus > Potamilus streckersoni. The sequence continues at coordinate 5,017,610 of JAEAOA010001694.1, forward strand.
CACTCTTCTTGCCAAACTTTAAAAAGTGTCGTGTACTTCCTGTGTATCACATGATCAATTCTGATTGTTTACAAATTCATACTAAGAAAGTTCAGAAGAGCACATATTTCCCTTTCATGGATGAGAAAAAATAATTTTAAGGAAAAGTCCAAAGCTCAAAATGAATTAGGGAAACTATATATACAGTTTCTATAACAGTTAACTCTTAATTGAAACATATATATATATATATATATATATATATATATATATATATATATATATATATATATATATATATATATATATATATATATATATATATATATATATATATATATATATATATATATATATACATCTGCATCCAGACCGACTAATTGTGACTGCATTGTTCTGCAGATATGATCACTATTTCCTAAAAAGCCTCCTGTCCTTCATCATCCTCCATTCTACCAATGCCTTGTTAAAGTTGAAATCTTTTAGAGTAGGTTCTTCTGTTGAAATCAACATTAGTTTGTTAAGAAACCTTTCTTTCAGACGGCTTCTTCCTGCAGTTTTTGGTTCGAGTTTTATTGCTGAATCCTCTCTTACTGCGATTTGGTATGGCATAACCATGGCCACTGATGCTAACTGAATCCTCCCTCTCAGTCAGTGGTTTGGTATGGCATAAACATGGCCATTGATGCTAACTGAATCCTTCCTCTCAGTCAGTGGTTTGGTAAGGCATAACTATGGCCATTGATGCTGACTGAATCCTCTCTCACTGCGGTTTGGTATGGCATAACCATGGCCATTGATGCTGACTGAATCCTCTCTCACTGCGGTTTGGTATGGCATAACCATGGCCATTGATGCTGACTGAATCCTCTCTCACTGCGGTTTGGTATGGCATAACCATGGCCATTGATGCTGACTGAATCCTCTCTCACTGCGGTTTGGTATGGCATAACCATGGCCATTCATGTTGACTGAAGAGATATGGAAATGTGTCAGCATGATGGTGATATACAATTTGCCAGACTCAGCACATTTTGTCTCTAGGGTACATTTCTCTTTTAATCATAGTCTTAGCAAGAGACCACTGTCAAAAAATGCTTTTTGGTCACACAAAGGGGGACTGATAGCATATTTTGATTTATTCTCATGACCAAAATTGTCACAGACAATTTTTTCTTGTCATAGCCATTTATTTCTGGTTTTTCAGGAGACAGGAATGTGAGGTTACGTAGACCAAGAACCTCAAACACTGTTGCCATCTGTGTGTTGCTCTTTGGAAATCTTGCAGCCATATTCAACTGAAATTTTTTAACAAACTCGTGGCTAAGGTTAGATACATCATCTGGTACTTTTCCAATGTGCTCCTGTGTAACTTGAGTTCAACACCATTTTAAGTGATTTTAATCTTGTCTACATTCTTAGATAATTTAAATTTTTCAGACATACAGGTCTGGTGATAGCATTTTCCTGTGTCTTCTGTAAGGTCAAATTGAAAATATCAAGTGCTGGTGACACAGCTGCTATATCCAAGTCAGATTTCTTTAAAAACATATTTAGCTGTGCTAAGTGATGAATGATATCCATCATATTATTCATGCATGCCACAAATCTGTAGTCTATTCAACAAGTCTTGACACTTATTTGTCTTATTCTTTTTTGAAATAATTCACGAGAGCCCCCCCCCCCTCGCCATCCATATAATTGCATGCACCTATCTGACTTTCAGTTGAGGACTGTCCAGAACGTTCTGGATTTCCTTCAGTTCAGCTGTTCTGTTGGCAGATCTATTTTTAAAAAAAAATTAGTACAGGTCTTTAACTGTGCCTTCAACGGCTTCCTTGAGGTACGGAATGTTCTTTAATGCATGAGAGGTAAAGAATTTAAAAGAGTTGTAAAAACAAACATGGCTGGTTCAATGATTCTGGCATAAATGACCAGCTTGTTGGTATTTGAAATGTCTGTACTCTCATCAGTTAAGATGCTATTGAATGGACTACACCGTACTTTCTGCATTAACTCAGATTATATCACTGTTGCTTTGTAATCCTTGAGAAAAAAAAGCTTGATGATAAATCAAAGTAAATAAGTATTTTATTATTATTATTATTATTATTATTATTATTATTATTATTATTATTATTATTATTATTATTATTATTATTATTATTAAAGTATTTGAGAAATGTAAAACAAATATATTAAAAAATAAAAGTAAAATGACCAAAATCAGATGTAAATTCTACAAGAACTTCAACTTAAGACCATGGAGTGTCTAAAGGTGTTGCCTTGTGATAATTCTGTCCTCGTTTTAAGAAATCCTGTCAAAGTGTTTAAATGTTAAAATAATATGGCAGTACAGTCTCTCTCTCTCTCTCTCTCTCTCTCTCTCTCTCTCTCTCTCTCTCTCTCTCTCTCTCTCTCTCTCTCTGTGTTAATTAAAGTCATTCAATTATAGCAATGAAGGAAGCTACTATGCCTGTCTGTATGACGATTTTTAAACAAAAAAACCGTTGGTATTATATGCATTATTAATGGGTACCTACATACGCACAATTGTGATATAAGCAGATCAGGGCCAATGCCAGTTGCTGAAATAATCATTAGAGCAAATAATAATAATAACTTATTTGCTAAAGCATCGTAGAGTTTCATGTGGAATTTGTCTGACTACTGTACGGTATCAAGATGTCGACAGCAACTCCTTACATGCTAAGAAAATTGTTCAAACAACAGTGTATCATCATTTCAAACACATGAGAACCCGTTACAGTGATACTGAAATGTGACTTGTCTAGACAGGAAAGAGTTTCATGACAAAAGAAATAGGTGCTAATAATTCAGATTATTTTTTTTAATCCTTTATCCACCATTAAACGTTGACAGAAGTTATGACGACGAGATACCGAATGCAATTTCATTGGCCGATCACAATGCTTAGTGCTATTTTTAGTAACACAGGCATTCCTAAATATATGCACTGATCGGAACCTAACTGATCATGGTTTGGTTGCTTGTTAGTATATACCATTTTACCATCTACATTTCAAGAGAAAAATATAAATAAAATAGATGAACTTATCTTAAATTCCTCTACAGAAGCCCTTGACGAATCGGTTGCTTTTCCTCCTACTCTCATGTTGTTAACACCAACAGCAGAAAGTCGACAAAATTCAACAGTGGGCCATGTTTATAGAAAAGTAATATTCTCTTTCGCCAAGTAATAGGCAACTGACATAGCATGAATAATTGATTCAAATTTCTTGCTAATAGCTGCCATGCATGTAGTCGTAAGATTTTCTCTTGGTTTCAAATCCTGGATCGGATCGCTTGTTTGTCAGCTGGTAAATCAACATGTCTGCCAAGAGTTGATATCCTGAAATTAGTATTTCCAAGTGTGAAGGAATTGTTTGCCAGAATTTATACACGATCTGCAAAGCATCTCATTTTTTTTATTCATTTCCAGCATGGTAGATTTTGTTTCCAGTCTGAATTGAAAGAGTTCTTTTTTGTCTTGGCCTTAGATGGACCCTTAGTTTCATAGCCACCATCTTTAAGTACATCATCTCTAGCATGATCCAATATGGGATTAGCCTGAGGAAGTGTTTGTTGGTCATCATTGTGCCTACTGACAGAAGCTTCTGCACCCTGGCTATTATTAGAAGTGTTACTGATAAAATAATGAAAAGTGTCCTAATTTTAGCTGATTTTGCCACTTAACAGGTTATTCCGCCAATCCAGCCTCTGTATCAAACGTGCTCTTCTGACCTTTCTTATTATCCAATCAGAACTGAGCATATGACACATATAAATAAGTGACGCATTTACAACTGCACAAGTACAACATATTCACCAAGAGTTACAACCAGGAATTTTACAGCAAAAACAATAATAAAACAACGCATTCCTCACTAAAAAGCGCAAATATCTTTTGCCCGCAAAGGATTGAAAATATTGCTGGATGTCTTCAATTTGGAGAATTTCCACGATTGCGCGTCCTAGATGCAACCCTGTGAATGTGTCTGTAACGTTTCATGGCAATCTTCCAAGTAGTTTAGGAGGAGAAGTGATAACAAATTTGAACGGACGTACGGACGACTGATAGCACACCATTTCATAAGCCCTCCTGATCTATATGACCAGTAGAGTTAAAAATTTAAATCATTATATTCTGCTTGAAATAATATCTGCAGTGGAGCGGGGTCATATCTTATATGACTGAATTAAATAACCAGATGAAATCAATCCCCACCAAGATTATGCGAGTCCTACGACCGCAACATAACAGTATTATCCTGAATTTATGAGAGATTACTCATGCACTAGCAGCTTTATGTGTTTACTATCAATTCGGGTTGTGTGTAGCATCGACTGCATATGTCAACGTTGCATATACAACTCCTGTCGTTCCTCGCCGCCAAATTGCTTTCTATCTCGCGTTTAAGAGGCACACCAGAACTAGTAAAACCTACGACTTAAACAACTCTGTTCCAATGGCGTATAAGGGACGAACTTGGCTCTGTGTATACTCACCTCTGCAGCAAAGTTTCTTCCATGGAACATACTGTGTGTGTCATAGCATGATTTATATGAATAGGAACTATGTATATATTGTCTTTGTGAATTTGCATACAACTCAACATTTCAAGTATTATTTAAAGTACTTTTCTATACAGATTACATAACGTACATGCGTACTTACAAGCTTTGAAGAGTTTTTTTTTTTCTTAAAAACTTGGCCCGAAAACCGAAAATGCCACAGTCAATCCGAATCGATAGTCTCAACATTTCAAGTATTATTTAAAGTACTTTTCTATACAGATTACATAACGTACATGCGTACTTACAAGCTTTGAAGAGTTTTTTTTTTCTTAAAAACTTGGCCCGAAAACCGAAAATGCCACAGTCAATCCGAATCGATAGTAGTGCTCTGTGCAATGTGCGATATACAACTTACGTAGCTTCTAGTATGCTATTTTGATGGGCTTTATGTGTGAATATGTACATATAAAGCAAGATTGATTATTTGATGATTGCAAAAATGAGTCAACGGAGTAAAGGTGTTGCGCTTTTAAGTTAATGGAATTATGCGAGACGAGATTCTTCAACATTATCTATAGAAAAACGTATACAATGGGTGAACTTATATGCACACCTATGCTCCTTTTATAATAAAGACAATGAATGAATATCCAAAATCAAAATTATCCAACTTGTTAATGTTCATCCGAACAAACAATATGTAACATGCAAATACAGACTCAATTATCAGACTGATCAATTATCTAAAGGGTTCATATGTCCCATCTCCCCCTCCTGCGCGACAAACTTTCGTAATCGACGTTTTGCATTTTGTATATAAAGCTTTCTGAAATTGTTTTACTAAAACCCTGTTGGATTGCTAGTAGCTATGGATTTGTTTCCTATTTGTGTCAGTTATGTCGTAAATTAACATCAGCTAATAGACTCTTTTTCTTACATTTTCCACATTTTTGCGCAATCGACCCCAAGAAAAGTTTATAAAAAGGTCCTAATGTGTTGTGTATTGTGATAAATCTCATTTTGTTTGGTGGTGGGTTGTGGAATTAATATACCTTCGCCGTTGTTTAGAGATATGCTGTGCAATTAATATATTGTTTCCGTTGCTTGGAGATTTGCTGTGATATGAATATACTGTTACCGTTGCTTAGAGATTTTTTTGTGGAATGAATATACTATTACCGTTGTTTAGAGATTTGCTTTGGAATGAATATACTATTACAGTTGCTTGGAGATATGCTTTGGAATGAATATACTATTACAGTTGCTTGGAGATATGCTTTGGAATGAATATACTATTACCGTTGTTTAGAGATATGCTTTGGAATGAATATACTATTACAGTTGCTTGGAGATATGCTGTGGAATGAATATACCATTACCGTTGCTTGGAGATATGCTTTGGAATGAATATACTATTACAGTTGCTTGGAGATATGCTGTGGAATGAATATACTATTACCGTTGCTTGGAGATATGCTGTGGAATGAATATACTATTACCGTTGCTTGGAGATATGCTGTGGAATGAATATACTATTATAGTTGCTTGGAGATATGCTGTGGAATGAATATACTATTACCGTTGCTTGGAGATTTGCTGTGGAATTAATATACTTTTACCGTTGCTTGGAGATTTGCTGTGGAATGAATATACTATTACCGTTGCTTGGAGATATGCTGTGGAATTAATGTACTATTACCGTTGCTTGGAGATATGCTGTGGAATTGATGTACTATTACCGTTGCTTGGAGATATGCTGTGGAATGAATATACTATTACCGTTGCTCGGAGATATGATGTGGAATGAATGTACCATCGCCGTTGATAGATGAAAATAACTGGTCATAATTCATGCCTTATGGTCCAACATGGAGTTAAAACTTAGTTTTACTTCAAGGAATGACATTTTTGCCATTTTACAATCGAAATGTGGTGTTCTCGAATTAAACTGTATGATAATACGTCTCCTGACAGTTTTTTTAATCACATTAGAATAACAACGTAGCGTTAATGAAATATGCTTTCGTTCCATATAATAACAGCAATAAACGTAAGATTAACGAAGTATTTTTTGAAAAACCTTTCAGTATAGAATGGTGACTTTCATCGTCTTTTTATACCACACACTGCATTCCCATGTTGGACTAAAATGTGTGTTCCTTTTGTCTACATTTTTGTAATGCTGAGATTAAAAGTCATTTTCTAGTTTCCACAAGCTTTATCGTAAACTATATTATGGTGACATTCAGTTCCCCTGTAATTTACCACCACTCTTCCTAAAACTGTAGATGAAAATTCACAAACGATGGTACTTTTTGTCACTATGGCTACCATTGTAGGAGGAATGTTATTCTTGGTCCTTTCTCCTTCAAGCCTTGGGAGTTGGTCAAAGATCAAATTCACAAAACTCAATTGCCATGCCCATGAGAGATTGGGATTGGATCCAAGAACAAATTAAAAAAATTAATTGCTGCTATATTTTTCAAAATTTTCATATAAACCTTGTGTTTGGAGAAATATGAGATTGACACATTTAACAAAATGGATTTTGTGTTCTCACCGCTTGGTTAAAGTCGGGGTGGGAGTATGGTGTGAAAAGGTTCGGTCGGAGGTGAGAGAGGAGGGGTAAAATGAGGAGGGTGCAGGTAGTATAATTGTAGTTCAGTTAAGTATTGTATAAGAAACAAATTCTAGGGACCACGTATCTAATAGTTATACAGCCTTTCACCCACGCAAAACAAAGGAAACAGATGACGCAGTACATGCACCTATGGATGATTAAAAATGGTATGCCCTTAGCATTTTCAGTTCCGTTTTGCTGAATATTTAGCATGGAATGCGTTCTTGTAAAGCTATAGTCACCTTTAGATGAAGTAGTGCTTCTGAATTCATTTTATTGATTCAAGCAAAGCTTTCCGCTGTCTGTAGTAGTACTGACTTAACCATTACGATAAACGGCATATAAAACGGGACAAAATCGTTAGAAAGAGGTACCTAAATAAAACAAAAACAATCACATAAAGATACCACAAAGTTCTGAATAGTATTGACAAAACATTCATAGTTTTCAATCATTCTAAAAACAAATAATCCTTTGTGGGCGTTTCCATCATATATATGCTAAACTGTGCATTGGGAAGACGTATATTTACCAGAAATTTTAGCATTAAACGGAGAGCCTTTGATGTGCTTGCCCTTGTATTTAATACTGATATTGTATGCACCAGAAGTCATGGGCAAGTAGGAAATTGTTGTCCGATCGCCTTTATCCTCACGTTTCAGATCAGTTTTGGCGGGACCGTCAATGGTAACTACTAGGTCCTCTGAAAGATGAAGGATAATTAGTTAAACATGCATTACACAGATTAGCAATAAATGGAAGCAAGAACTTTTAATTTCTTGCTTAAAACAATGCGAGATTTATATTAAATTTGAAGCAGAGATGTACATCATGCTTTTTGTCTTCTGTGATTTGTATATAAAAAAAATCAACGCTCTTAAAATAATTCTTGGATATTAATTTATATAATTTCAACAATTTCAAACTTTCTCCGATAGAAAAGGGCACCCAAGGTAAAGACTGTGCATAAAGGATACTTTAAAAGTGAGATTGAAATTCAAAGAAAACCATTCAATTGCATGCTATATCATCAATCACATTTTCTTCTAAATTCGTATCTCAACTACTTCCAATGCTTAGTTTGCATTAATAATTAATTTTGAGAAATGTCTTCTGTCTCCGACCATATCTATTTGTTCTTAAATTGATTATGCTGTACTGCCAGTTACGTGTAGAAACTGACTGGCCAGGAGATGGGCGTCATCTTTGTTATATGTCTAATGCGTACGAGTACCCACCGAGAAATTTGCAGATACTGTTCATGTTTTCTTTGAGGAGTTGCTTTCCGCTGCATCGTAATTTTATTAATTATTAATCGATTATGCAACTACATGAAAATCTAGGATGCCTTATCTTCTTTCTGGCTCTTACAACTTTATTTTTCAACAATGTATGTGAACAAATGCATCATTATCGTGTAAATCTGGTCCATCAGCTAACGGGTTTAGGTGCACCTTTTACATCGTTTAGTTAATACTGAACACAGTCAGTTTTATTATATACCTGCCCTAATAGTGCATATGTGTATGCAGTTTCAATACATGATTTGTACGACATTTAACCAGATTATTTTGGTGTAGCCGCTTCGTCGTGGCACGCTTATTTCATCACAATTGAATAAAAATCAATGATTTGTTTCAAATTTGATTAACTACAAAATAGTTTGCTGGCTTTTGCAATACTTTTACACAAAGCCAAGTTTTTAATTTTTAAGTAGAACATCACACAGAGAGATACCAAAAAAAATATTTGAAAAAGTTGTGAAAGCGCACACATGATCTGATGGGTTTGGTGTTTTACGGCACAGCAACACAAATAGGTTATTTTGTGCAGAGGCTATTGGAGTAAATTAAGTGCCTTTCACAAGGACACACCATGGTAGCTGAATCTGTCTGGTCCTATGGTAAGATTCGAAGCCACATCCTTTAGGTCGGGAATGCAGCCCGCTAACCACTGAGCCACCGCGAACTTCCGCAACATAGTCTGAAAGGTTCTAATCAAAACATCCATATAGCCAGTATAAATGTACATTTATAATCCTGTATATAATGTATCTTAGTTTATAATGAATCTATATAATGTATGGCCAGCAAACAGATGTTCATTCCATACTTCCCTATTCACAGTATTTGCAAACTTGTACTGTACCTGCTGAGGTGTTGTTTATCTTTGCTGACGTGGGTATTCTTAAGGTGCACTAAATCGAACATGTATAACTCAGTGTACTTTCAACTACCATTAAACAGCGTAACTAAAATCGTTGAAAATGTGTAAAAAGAGGGAACGAGATCGTTTAATCTTTAAAAACGTGTTTACCTGAAAACATCGACATAACCCATATCAAATATGATCTTTCTACGGACTTGAAACAAAACAGTTTGTGAATGTATCACATTGTTTTCTTTAATTAATCAGGAGATCTACAAGTATATTCTACAATCGTGAATAAAAAAGTACAACCATTATATGCATATTAACCTTATTGGATACGTTATTTGTTGCTTTGTATTGACTAAATTGTGCTCTAATATAACGATGTTAAGGAAAAATTTTGAAGTTGATGATCGACTTTATGTAAGCCCATTAAGTTGGTTATGGCTCTGTGACTTGCTAATGACTGTTATTGAGTTTGTTTGTTTTTTTTTTAAACTCTTCCTATGTCACTGAAATCTAAGCCTATGGTAGAGAAAGCAGAATCACGTGGTTACGTACTGAGAGTGCCAGATTTGGTTACCACATTGAAGCTCTCCGTCTCTCCGCACATGCCGCCCACCAGGCCTGAGCCGAACACAGACACGTATCCATCATCAACTGGATCAACGAGGCACTGAAAGGGACTGCCTGCAAAACAATATGGTGTATTTAAACTTAATTACAAGACTACAAATATAAACTTTCCACAAAAAATTATTCCTTACTCCGTATCACCTTACCCAGTGTGTATTTCTGTGAGATAATGTTATGGTATATGTATATTGTTCAGTGCAAGACACGAACTGAAAAGAATACAATAATATAATAAAAAGTCTGGCGCAGTAATAATAAAGCGATAGCAAACTTTGTTGCAAAGCCTATATCATACTCGAAAAGTTTGTATATACTGTACTACTACTGGACATTACACAAAACAAATTAGTAGCCCAGTGCGGATTTTCTAGCCCAGTAGCCACGTTGTGATTTGCTAGCCCGCCTCTAGTACGAGTTAGTGTCTTGCATACAAGATCAGACCAGACCTTGACACAAATGTATATAAAGCTTATAATCTGGAGACAGTGGGTTGTGCTCCACAGTTTCGTACTTTGCATAGAGTTTTAGTTTTTTGTTTTTTTTTTTACAGAAAAAGTTTTTTCCCTGGTATTCCTAAGAGGTTATTCTGGCTATTTAAAAAAAACACCTCGTATATCTTTAGTATTGTTAAAAGAACTTTTAATTCCCATTATTTTTGGTGTACGATCGATGGGTGTAATTTGGCATATAGAATATATAGAATATAGAGCTTGGCCTTATTTCGAATGAGCACCTATACAAAAAACCCTACTAAATCTGCTTTGTAGTTTCCATTTCCTGGATTTCACAGGTAAACTGGAAATAAATTGAGCAAATAAGGTACTTTGAATTTTTTTTTCAATTCTCGTATATGTTATGATTCATTTAATGCACTTTCATATGCTAGTACTGACTGCTCTGGCAAATTTCGTTTCATTTATGTAAAGTGAGACCCTTTCCACATAAACAATAGATGACTGGGTCTCACCTAAGATTATATTTTTTAATAATCTCTAACGGCAATTGTTAATCGTTCTGATCGTAATCTAACAATAATGATCGGAAGTGCTGGTCATTTAACATATGCAATGAAAGCATTATCAAATACAAAAATGCAGTGAACTTTATTTATGTGTGATAAAACTAACGTGTAAAAAAATAAAGCAAAGAGAAAACATATTGCATATGAAATTCTATTGGCTGAACTATAATTCAAGTCAGTCTCTTCGATGCGCAAGTGCGATATGTATGCAGTTCACACGGTTCAGCATATGTTGTTATGACCAGAAAGATGACGAAATTACCCTAAAATAATAAATAAAATAATTAAACAAGCACTTTCGAATAATCTCTCTTAAATGAACATATTTAAAAAGCATTTTTTTAAAAATAAAAACCGCCAATAATGTTGTTCTTATGTACATATATACACACATGCACATACATACATACATACATACATACATACATACATACATACATACATACATACATACATACATACATACATACACACACATACACACACATACACACACACATACATACATACATACATACATACATACATACATACATACATACATACATACATACATACATACATACATACATACATACATACATACATACATACATACACACACACACATACACACATACATACATACATACATACATACATACATACATACATACATACATACATACATACATACATACATACATACATACATACATACATACATACATACATACATACACACACACACACACACACACACACATACATACATACATACATACATACATACATACATACATACATACATACATACATACATACATACATACATACATACATACACGTCTTTTTCTGATAAGCAGTTTGATATACCAGTATTAGTGGTATTTCTGTGATCAGTCCATGGTGCAATAATGAGCATATAGACATTCTGGGAATTAAACTGTTGCATATATTAGAGACTATGATGTATAACTTACCTAAACAACTGAACTATTATTATTTTTGCAATCATTTGGAAACAATTATCGTTTGAACTATTTTCAACGAAGGAGCTTCGTTTTGTGTGGTGTTAAAATAATCAGAAAATGCACTCACCCTCAATGGCAACCCCTTCATAACACACCTGGACCTCATGGCGACCCCCTTTCGTTGGCAGATACTCAACCGAGATGGAACCATCATGGTTATCCTTTATGTCCGGATGCAGTCCCTCTACAGCGGGCATTCTGTGCTACAAAGAGAAATAAAAACTAGAGTTACTTTTAGGGAAAGTGCACGTGAATTCCATATAATTTCGGACTTCAGCTTTATGGTCCAAGTGTTTTACATGTACATTTAGGCGTATATTCTGACACTACAGCGTCAAGAGTTTTACACGCACCTTAAGGAATATATTCCAATGGTACACTGTCAAGTGTTTTAAACGCACCTTAAGGAATATATTCCAATAGTACACTGTCAAGTGTTTTACACGCACCTTAAGGAATATATTCCAATAGTACACTGTCAAGTGTTTTAAACGCACCTTAAGGAATATATCCTAATAGTACACTGTCAAGTGTTTTACACGCACCTTAAGGAATATATTCCAATAGTACACTGTCAAGTGTTTTAAACGCACCTTAAGGAATATATTCTAATAGTACGCTGTGAAGTGTTTTACACGCACCTTAAAGAATATATTATAATAGTACACTGTCAAGTGTTTTAAACGCACCTTAAGGAATATATTCTAGTAGTACACCGTCAAGAGTTTTACACGCACCTTAAGGAATATATTCTAATAATACACTATCAAGTATTTTAAACACACCATAAGGAATATATTCTAGTAGTACACTGTCAAGAGTTTTACACGCACCTTAAGTAATATATTCTAATAGTACACTTTTAGAGTTTTACATGCACCTTAGGGAATATATTCTAATAGTACACTGTTAAGTGTTTTACACACACAATAAGGAATATATTCACTGTCAAGTGTTTTAAACGCACCTTAAGGAATATATTATAATAGTACACTGTCAAGTGTTTTAAACGCACCTTAAGGAATATATTCTAGTAGTACAGCGTCAAGAGTTTTACACGCACCTTAAGGAATATATTCTAATAGTACACTGTCCAGTGTTTTAAACGCACCTTAAGGAATATATTCTTATAATACACTTTCCAGTGTTTTACACGCACCTTAAGTCATATATTCACTGTCAAGTGTTTTACACGCATCTTAAGGAATATATTATAATAGTACACTGTCAAGTGTTTTAAACGCACCTTAAGGAATATATTCTAGTAGTACAGCGTCAAGAGTTTTACACGCACCTTAAGGAATATATTCTAATAGTACACTGTCCAGTGTTTTAAACGCACCTTAAGGAATATATTCTTATAATACACTTTCCAGTGTTTTACACGCACCTTAAGTCATATATTCACTGTCAAGTGTTTTACACGCACCTTAAGGAATATATTCTAATAGTACACTGTCAAGAGTTTTACACGCACCTTAAGGAATATATTCTAATAGTACACTGTCAAGAGTTTTACACGCACCTTAAGGAATATATTCTAATAGTACACTGTCAAGAGTTTTACTCGCACCTTAAGGAATATATTCTAATAGTACACTGTCAATAGTTTTGCACGCACCTTAAGGAATATATTCTTATAATACACTTTCCAGTGTTTTACACGCACCTTAAGTCATATATTCACTGTCAAGTGTTTTAAACGCACCTTAAGGAATATATTATAATAGTACACTGTCAAGTGTTTTACACGCACCATAAGGAATATATTCTAATAATACACTGTCCAGTGTTTTACATGCACCTTAAGGAATATGTGCTAATAGTACACTGTCAAGTGTTTTAAACGTACCTTCTAGAAATGTTGTGGTAACTAAAATTGCCATTTCAACAAAATTTATAATTGAATCAGATAGACATCTGAATCCAATATTTACCTATAAACAGGAGAATCACAGTTGGGTTGGTTTTTTAAGCTAGTAAATACAGTACCTACTTTAGCGTTAAGACAAGTTTGAGCATTTTATACGTTAATAGTTCTTTCTGAGTGGATTGAAGAGTATGCCAAGGTGCAAAGCATGGCGCGAATAAAAATGCCAGCAAGACTTAAGATGCACAAGGATCTTGATACAGTCAACCTATGGCGATAATTATTTGAAACAGTAGAAGAAAGCGGGAAATTTTTATCATCCATGGAAAGCTATGAATGGACATTGAACACAGGCTCATAATCGGAAAGTTTCACAAAGGGTAAAACATGGTCGCTTCGTGTCCGGATGCAATATAATCTCCCAGAAACCGTCTATTTGCAAAATTTCAAGATTTTAAAGGACCCTTGTTAGATCATGTTGCCCAAATATTTAGTGTGCGTTTGATAAAAAAAAATCAAAACGAATGGACACGTTTTATGGCTCAGTGTATAAGATCGGCCTTGGGTAAATTTACCTTTACACAAAACACATCTTCACCTCTATACGTCATCTTTTTTATTTGCAGTTATATGGTTTATACGTATAGATTTCTCATGCAGAAACATATTTGAACCAGTTTATCTAGCAATTATATAGTCCCAAATATGAACAGGTGGCAGCATTTGATTTTATCCCGTTTCTGCATTACACGATAGCAACGGCCCAGCGCCTTGTTTCTGTTGATTGTGATGTTGTTTAATCCAACTATCTTTCCCGGTGGAAATATTACAACTGTAACTTATCTAGCACATTTCTCTGCCGCAGCTAGTGTAATATGAAATTTCAGGACTGGTTCTCTATTTAAGTAAAGTTTCTGAAGTTGTTTCTACCAAAACTTTAAACAATGGACAAAAAAGAACACATGCACAAAATTGAAGGAGTAATGCCAGGTGGGTTTCCATTATATCTTGGATAGGAGTCTCGAAAAGGGTTCGAAAGCTAAAACAGCGCGCGTGTGTTTCGGATTTTTAATGTAGCTTTAACATTTTTTCAGTCATATCGCTACGATATCTGCAGAATGGCAGTTTATAGTGATGTCTAGCACTGGGGCATCATGCAGTAAACGTGTAACATGATGTCCCACCCTGTTACATTATCCTGACACCAGGCCGACCTGTCCTAACTCTAGCCTCTTAATGCTTAGCGCCTAGCGAGGCAGCTGTTAGTACCATTTTTATGTATGTGGTATGACTCCATCAGGGTTTTAACCCGCGCATATCTGCATCATAGGCTGACGAATTAATCAGTTATGTCGCTGGAGCGATTCGGCTAAAATAGACGCTGGTGCATATGCTACAGAGGTATGGTGGGTTGGAGTAGATATATGATTTTAAAAGGACATCATTGCTAGGACAATTCCTTTGACTAAATTCTCTTTTCTATGATTCAAAAGTACACGTTGCTGGTTTGTATGTTAGCTCTGACTGTCACGTTAGCTGTACTCCATACCCATACACAAGCTTCTATTTGAACAGGCTACCCTAGATTCAATATGGGGATACTGAAAACAACATTTATTAATATAATGGCTACAGTTCCACTGCCTGACTGACTCGTCTAAGTTACTCCAATGAATAAACAATTTAAACACAAAACATTAAATGGTCGGTTTTAAATTGTAGACTAGGCCATTTAATTTTCGGAGAGGCGATGTATAGTCGGTCCTAAAGTCGTAGCTTGTTGACTTTTCACACATAAATAACCATTTTTGGCACTATATATCCTTATAGTAAAATATGTATGTATCAATAAATGAATGAATGAATGAATGAATGAATGAATGAATGAATGAATGAATGAATGAATGAATGAATATGCACATATTCCCGTGAAAGACATAATATATCATTTTCTCAGCATATTTTACATACGATAATGAACTGAAGGAAACCATACATTTCAACACTAAAATTAAATAATTTGAGAGAGAGAGAGAGAGAGAGAGAGAGAGAGAGAGAGAGAGAGAGAGAGAGAGAGAGAGAGAGAGAGAGAGAGAGAGAGAGAGAGAGAGAGAGAGAGAGAGAGAGAGAGTTATTTCATGTACATCTAGATGGTATACATGCATCGCTACAGGTTTTATCTATTATTGTATCAAAATCCAATGACTGGTGATTGGTAATGGCATTTACGAATTGATACTGGTAGTAGCTATGTTGAGTTTCGTATTGCCTTCCTAGCAGGAAGCTAAAGCATGCAGAGCTTTCGACTGCGCCATATTTGGAAACACTCATTATGCCGGCTGGAGGTGTGGGGCCTTGGAAAGGGGCAAATGAATTAGTCATTGTTTATGATACAGGCAGAAGGATTTTTACAAGTGAAAGCCGCATTACGCAGTTTTCCTGTGCACTACGTAATTTTCTAGATAAAAGATCATTATAGAGCAAACATAAAATAGTATCTAGGCGCAATAGAAGTAAACAATGACAATTAATATAGTGTGCATTCCTTTAATACAGTAATAGAGACTTTGGGATTCTTGAAATACTATGGCACATCTGATTAAAAAATTTAGGCAATCTCTCTCTCTCTCTCTCTCTCTCTCTCTCTCTCTCTCTCTCTCTCTCTCTCTCTCTCTCTCTCTCTCTCTCTCTCTCCCTGTGAACTGATAACAATCTATCTAATTACAGTTTGCTCTTCGTCCGTGCTGTGTATTTTAAAATTTAGACGGCAGGAAATTATCACCGATTCTAGTTTCTCTAGGTTTTCACAGGTGTTGTAGGTTTCGAAATATATGGAGTAAATTATAGTAAGTAAGCCGCCATAAACTCCTTCATTGAAAAAACAAAACACAAAATATGTAAGCCAGCTAACCGGTATCACTGAGGTGATCTTCAACGACATATCTACGAATTCTGATTTTAATTATCATAACTCTGATACACAGTCTTGCACAATATGCCCATTAAAATACACGTAAAGTTCCCATTAAAATATACGTAATGTGCCTATTAAAATACACGTAAAGTGCCAATTAAAATACACATACAGAGCCAATTAAAATACACGTAAAGTGCCAATTAAAATACACGTAAAGTGCCAATTAAAATACACATAAAGTGCCAATTAAAATACAAGTAAAGTGCCCATTAAAATACATGTAAAGTGCCCATTTAAATACAAGTAAAGTGCCAATTAAAATACACGTAAAGTGCCAATTAAAATACACGTAAAGTGCCAATTAAAATACAAGTAAAGTGCCAATTAAAACTCAAGCAAAGCGACTGTTAAAATACACGAAATGTGCCTATGAAATGACACGCGAAGTCGTTTCAAATGCATATGACGTTTTGGACATGAAAATACATATCTTGGTTTTCATAAGTACCTCATGAGTTGACATGTATACCTCGTTACAGAAAATTGTCATAGAGACAGGTAATGAATCGTCACATTTATGTTTTTGTCTGTTTTCTTAGTTTTAACGGTACTTTTTACGTATTATTGGTCATATCATACCATGGATATTGATCCACGGTCATAAAGAGGCAGCCGCCCTGAAATAGCCTGAGTGGGTGTCGAAACCGCAACCTTTGTATTGCGAGTCAGATGAACAAGAGCGGTTCCATCAACTTGAAACATAAATGTTATCGAATAGCAAGGTTTGTGACTTTAATGTAGATATATTTTTAATGAAATATATTAAATAATTCTTTTGTTTTTTATGAATTCATACTGGACAAAAACCTCAACAAAATAAATAACTGGAATGAGACAAAGTCACAATCGAAACAACCTCAACCGTTTCTGTCACGAGATACGAGGTTAATATTCAACATCCTTTATCATTTGCCATGCATCAGTTATAAATAACTTTTTCATAATTTGCTTTCTTGCTGTGGTTCTAAAACATACTGCAAATGTAAAAGGAACTGTGTTTTAAACTCAGGCACGGGATGTAATCATAATACTAAAATGGGTCAATATTTTGAATATATATATATATATATATATATATATATATATATATATATATATATATATATATATATATATATATATATATATGTGTGTGTGTGTGTGTGTGTGTGTGTGTGTGTGTGTGTGTGTGTTGCAGTATCGCACTTAACCCCTGATATCTTAACAGTGACAATGTACAGTAATTTAGGTATTCAATCTGATTAAAATCAGATCAAATGTTTTAATCTGGTTAGGCAATGACGTCACCGGCAATTTTGAAGGCTGCAGCTTTATTGATACACTGTCACGCTACTAGCAGGACGCCACCAAATATTCGTGTCAGCATGTAATTACTTTTCAGAAAGATAAATGTTGCTAACTTACATTCTAAAGGAGTATTTTATGAGCTCAATCGATTCCAACCGCTACAAACATGTATACAATGTGTGTTATGCATTCAATGCAATATATTTATAAAGCAGAGAATAACGAGACAGCAGCTGCTTGGTTGACTGGTTGAATTCTTTACCTATTATGTTCCATTTCTATTGATCAACCAACACTTTTCGTTTATGACACCTGTGATTAATTTTCTAGAACGGGCGCTTGACCAGATTGGATCAAATTAGTACAGAAACTGGAAATTATTGGTATTATTGTCTCTTTCTAAACTTCTCCCACTAAGAAATCAAAGGCATATAAGCCGTACTGTACTTTTAAAGACGTACATATAGACGTACATATATGGGTATTCGGTGAATTTATTGTCAAGTCCATGGATATGGGGCAACACATATAATAAACCGCTCATATTTTAAGGCTGTCTAACGTTGCCACCACACAGGTAATAAAGGACCCATGTTTCAAGGCTGTCTAACACTGCCACCACAAAGGTAATAAAGGACCCATGTTTCAAGGCTGTCTAACACTGCCACCACATAGGAAAAAAAGGACCGATGTTTCAAGGCTGTCTAACACTGCCACCACACAGGTAATAAAGGACCCATGTTTCAAGGCTGTCTAACACTGCCACCACACAGATAATAAAGGACTCATGTTTCAAGGCTGTCTAACACTGACACCACACAGGTAATAAAGGACCCATATTTTAAGGCTGTCTAACACTAACACCACACAGGTAATAAAGGACCCATATTTTAAGGCTGTCTAACACTGACACCACACAGGTAATAAAAAACACATATTTTAAGGCTGACTAACACTGTTATTGCATATGTAATATTGGATCCATATTTTAACACTGCTACATGACGACGACGACGATCATCATCATCGTCATGATAATGATAATCATCATGATCATCATCATCGTCGGGTATATGGGTTAATGTATGTGATGCCCAAGATCTTGCAGGAGCATCTCATTTCGAAGGTTTGAATCCTACTTTGTAGATCTGATGTGAGCGTTCATCATCATCATCATCATCATCATCATCATCATCATCATCATCATCATCATCATCATCATCATCATCAATCACTTAACCCAAGAGGTCGTTGGGGCACCACAGTTGACACTTTAACCAATTCTCTTCATCTTTCCATGTTCTCTACTGCTTTTGAGAATTTCCGAATCCCATGCATGTCCAATCATTAATATTGTTTTCCCATCTCTTTTTCGGTCTGCCGCTTCTTCTGCACCCTCGCACAGTACTTTGCAAGATTGTTTTTGCCAGTGCAGATGATCTTGATACATTGCTGTACCACTTCAGTTTGCGCTTTTTAACAGCGGTTAATAGGTCTTCGTAGGATCCAATGGCTCGTTGAATCCTGTTGTGCACTTCTTCGTCGGGTACATGGGTTAATGTATGTGATGCCCAAGATCTTGCAGTAGCATCTCATTTCGAAGGTTTGAATCCTACTTTGTAGATCTGATGTGAGCGTTCATGTTCACAAGCATACTGAAAATAGATATGACAATCGAATGCATCAGCCTTTTTTGGAACCAAACGGAATGTTGGCATCTTTCCACATTGGTCTCAACCTTATTCTTGCTGCTGTTGTCTGGGCAATCCTGCAAACTAGTTTTGGCTTGGAGCCCTCATCTGCAATAATTGATCCAAAGTACTTAAAACTTGTGAATCTTTCCAGCTTCTGTCCACTGACCTTTTTTTCTGCACTGATGCCATTGGTGTCGTTTGTCATCAGTTTGGTGTTTTCGGTGCTAATCTCCATACCTTATGTTGTAGAGGATCTATCGAGGTGCTCAACCAAGTCAGCAGTTCTTTTTCATTTCCTGTTAAACCATCAATATAATCTGCGAAACGGAGGTCGGTGACTTCTTCCTCCAATGCTGACATTGCACTTGTGGTCATGCAAGGAATCCTCCACGATCATTTCCGGGAAACTATTGAAAAGTGTTGTTGTTCAAAACCAAACTCCTTTGCTGCCATTGAAAGTGTTGTTGTTCAAAACCAAACTCCTTTGCTGCCATTGATGATGAGAAAACTGGTGGCTTTGTCATAAAGATGCTCAACAACCTGCACCAGGTTTGAGCTGATCTTGTACTTCCTCATAGTTGTCCATAAGGCTAAATGCCATACCATATCAAAGGCCTTTTTGAGATTTATAAAGATGTGGTATAGATTCTGCTGGTAATGAATGTATGTCTCGCAAAGGAGTCTGAGATTAAAGATTTGTTCTGAGGGGCTCCAACCTGCTAGGAATCCTTCCTGCTCTTCAGCAATAATTTTATCTGCTTGAAGCTTTAGTCTGTTGAGAAGTATCTTCAGCATGACTTTGCTCGGTGACTGATGAAACTGATGGTAATCTAGTTTTGGCATTGCTGTAGTGTTCTTTTCATGGGAAGCACGATGATCAAGGTTTGAATCTATGTGGTGGGCCATTCTCATTCTCTGCCATATCTTGTTTCAGATTATTGTTAGGACTGTTACTATCGCTTCTTCTCCCGCTTGAATGAACTCTGCTGGTATGTTGTCAATGTCGGCTGACTTTTTTTTTCTTTAGTTACCTAACGGCAATTTCCGCTTCTTCAAGAAGAATGGGGTTGTCATCAATTTCTTCTGTCTGAGGGCAATTTATTACTGCTGGATATCCTTGGGTCTTATGATTGTATAATTATGAACAGTATTATGTCCATCGATTGAGGATCTCTTGATCTTCTGTGAGGCATTTTCCAGATTTATCTAGGATGGTGGTTGTTTTCCCTTGTTTATGGGTTGTGAGATCTTTTAGCTGTTGATATGCCAATCTGCTGTCATTTCTACTTAGACTGTCTTCGATTTTGAAGCATTGTCTTTCTATCCAGGATTCGTTTGCCTTTTTCATGCTTTTTTCTGATCATGTTTTTTATTTCAAGCACCTTCATTATCTCTTTGTCCCCTTTTCAGTTATCTTCTTTTGTCGCACAGTTCAAGGACATCTGTCAAGAGTCATGGTTTCTTTGTTCGACGATATGATCTTACTAGCTGTGCTAGTCACATCTGTATTGAATGTGGTTGTTAAGGACTCTAGGTAGATGTCTTGGCTGTCCAGAGTTTTTAAAGGTGCAAATTTATTACCTATCATTGCTTGGAAGGCTTCTGCGACTTTTGGATCTTTCAATTTTTCAAGATCAAATGTGATTCTTAGTTGATTAGACGAAACTTTGTCATTAGTAAATCATAGTCACTTCCAATATCTGCACACATAATAAAAGACGGATATTTTGACATATTTAATACCAGATGGATATTTTATTGGTCTGACATTGCTATTACACCTTTTTATAACAATTATTCAACTAAACATAAAGTACAAGCTATATTGCGTTCAAGGTCTAAATTCAATGTAAGTCGTGTTAAATACAAGAGGATGGAAAGCAGGTCACTATGAAAACAAAAATGTCTCAATATATCTACTGGCGGTGCCATTGTTTGGGACTTATATCTTACCTTTCAGCAAAAAAGATCTACAGACTTTGAGTTTTACGTAAACTTAATTTTTATAAGCGCAATTTGGATATTCCAAGACGCTGAGACCGCTCCGGTGGCCTAGTGGTTATAACGTCCGCTTCAGATGCGGGAGGTCACAGGTTTAAACCCTGGCCGAGTCATACCAAAGAGTTATGAAGAAAAAAAAAAGCCGGTACTAACAGCTGTCTCGCTTGGCGCTCAGAATTAAGAAGATAGTGTTAGGACTGGTCGGCCTGGTGTCAGGATAATCTGACTGGGTGGGACGTGATGCTTCATGTCTGCGCAATGATGATTCATTGCTAGACATCACTGTAAACTGTCACACTGCAGACAGCGCAGCGATATGACTGAAAAATTGTTAAAGCTTCCTTACAAATCTAAATATCACACACACACACACACACACACACACACACACACACACAGACGTTAAGAAGCATATTAACAAACTAATCAAGAAAAGAAGGATATTGATATCTGAAAATATGGAAATAGTTCAAAGGAAAATCTATATTTATGCACGTTATGAAACTTTTATTACTTTTGTAATAGATGAATAAGTTTGATAATATTGATAAAAGAGTGGCGTCATGTTTTCTTAATTTATAAACCTATCGTCGAAAGGATTTTATGAGTCTATCCTGTTTTATAAGTGGATGAATATATATTATTGTGCCAAACATATGTTCATGTTACAAAATATTTTCATTTGTACAGCTAGTAAAGCGTTCTAGACGTCAGAGTATATTGATTTTTTATGATCATCCGACAGTATAAAAACCATTTTCAAATTCCAAACATCGACTGACAGGAATATTATTGCATGGAAATACCGTATATCCGCAAATTAAATCCCTATCTGATGGTACGACTTTAAACAATTAGCCAGTTACTACGTCAGCTCTCCCTTTATGTTCATGTTTACTTTGTACTGAGGGGACTCCGAGTCATCTAAAGCGCTCACCGTTAATGATCACTGCCATCACACCTCTGTTTACTTGTGTTCCAGTCTTGGGCTCAGCCAATGTAAGTATATGAGAAATATTTACGAATACGTAATTTGATTACCTGTTAGTTTTAAATAACATTTTAAAATTTTTGTTTCATTGTGTTTTATTGTTATGATTATTTTCACGGGATTTGATATCTTTTAAAAAAAATATTCAGTCTAATTTGAACGTAAAAGGTATTACATTATCATTTTTAGCTCACCGTGGTGCATAAATTTTGTAAACACTAAGTGGAAATGATTGGCTATTACCAAGATCATTTTCGGCCCACGTTTTAACTGAATTGTAAACAGCCTTTTTATTTCCAGTATGAAAATTTGATTCTTAGATAGGTGTATGATAAATGACATTTGGTATTGTGCGGTTTGATGATTAAGTGATCAAGTGACCCATCACTATGTTGAAATTGTGTTTTTAGCTGGGTTTAATACCTGTGTCTAACGAAATCTAGGCAGTCGTATTCTTTCACCTTAGATCTCAAATTTCGGTCATGCCTAATAATAATTATGGCACATGGGGTGATGGTAATTTGCATGACTGGATCTGTCGTTGAAGAATGTTTCGGAGGGTCAAATTGGCAGCCATAAATAGCACGAGAGATATTAGAGGTAAATGTTTACGTAGACTTATAAAAGGAGAAAAATGAAAGCTCATAAAACTGTATAAAAGAAAATATTTTCCAAAACAAATAGTTGTAGTGCCTACATCAATCTTTTTAAAATTATCACCAATGAGCGCAAAGAGTTTTACTATAAAAACACTTTCTGTTCTTGACAAACATGAATATGTCCTTTCTATAACAATGTCTGCTTATTGTATTCCTTGATTATCAGAAACTGCCCTCTTAAAGTTTTCGTGTTCAGCTAGCTCACTATAGAGACCTACAGTTTCATATTAATTTTCATCTTGTTATGTTTCCATTCAAGGTTTCTAAAGATTCGTGCAAGTAACTCACCGGTGTTTCTCCTATGATAATTACTATTAGCTTTGCTTCATGCGAAATTTTACGACGTACCTAATGTCGGATGTTGACAATCATGCAGATTCCAGCTATATTGCCAATACCTGTCCATTAATGTTGAAACTCAAATCACAAAATAAGTAAATATATCTTCTTTTACTTACTTTGCATACACCTAATATTTTCAGAGAGAAATTAGTCATGACAGGTGTGGCACGAACTCGAACGAAGCAAGGCCTGAACAACGTAATAGTTAATGACAAAAGCAAAGCAAGTTAACAAGACTTCAGAATCACGAAAAGTATGAGTACATTCATTTGTAACGTAACAAAAGACAGTTTTACGATAAAGTACCATAATTATTTTCATTAATTATTTTAATGAGTTTTCATTGAAGATGTGTGAATGGAATGATGTGATGCATAGCGGAAAATGAAACAGTTTACTGTCGGAACCAGGAGTACTGTCTAATGGGGTGGGTGGGTTTGGAAATAAAGCGCAACCTCCCCCACCCACTCACCACTCCTGGGTAGGATTACCACCAGGAAACTTTAAATTTTTACTGTAGCTTTGCTTGACTTCGATTTGAGACCCCATTAACTGCAACAAAATAACCATTTCATCTTCAGGGACAAAATTCGTATTTGTTTTGAAACAAAGAAACGTCCTGTCTCAATTTCGCTGAATAAACAGTTTTGATTCCCATGTCTATCTATATGCCAGTTGCTATTTTGGATAAGGAACTAAAAGAATATTCCAGCCCAAATGAATTTCCAGCCTTCCCATTTTAAAGATAACATTCAATAATAATAACATAATATTCTATGTAAAATCGTAGTTGTTAATTATAAAGCAATCGTGAAAAATAATCAAAAAGTAACAGATATGTCAAGGTAGCCTATCCTAAAGTGTGAAATGTCAAAAACTTCGGTTTAAAATACACTGCTATGTACCATTCTTTCAAATAGATCCGACCAATCTAAAGTATTCAAAATAAAGAAAAGGAAACATTGCATAAAAGATGTCGCATGACTGTAAAAAGGTCCATTAATTTGCCATACAAAATTAAGGTTCCCTCAGACAATAAAAACTACCAACAATTCTGAGACCACGAATACCAGAAATGGTAGCTACCTTAGTTTTCTAATTGTCTATTGTGTAAACTAGAATGAACATAATATTTTGGTCTTTAATAAAGCGTGCAGTAAAAGAAAACGGTCTTTATATTTGAGCCAGAGCTTTGCAATTAATCTAGCCAAGACGGGTTTTCTTCAAATACAGCCATAATTTAAAAGAAAAGACGGAAGCGAAGTATGAAACGTAGACCCTAGATTCTCTAGACAATTCCGCGATTAGCTCAGACTCAGACAACTGGCAGGGAGTCAAAATAAAATTGAGGGGAAAATAGTTCTGCTGGGTGGAGATAGAATTGCATGAATTCGCGCGGCGTAAAATGAAAAATATATCGATTGCAGATTGTTGACGCTATAGGCGTTGTAAATAATTCGTATAATATCTTGCGTGTCTTACAGAAACGATGATTTTGCAGACTAATTTGTGAACGCTTTAAGTATAGGTATTAATGTTAAACAGATTAGGCTGTCTCTGCGATTAGTCGAAGAAACGAATTTTCGAAAACTTGCACAAACGTTCAAAAACCTAATTTTTAAATTAAAATATAGATACTTAAAATAATACATGCTGCTGAAATAATAACCAGTCATATAAAATAAATAAAGCCTACTTTGCCGATTCCAGTAGTCTCGAAACTTTACGAGCACAAACCTCCTTTCTAGTTAATTAACCGCCCCATTTGAAATAGGGTTCAGTCTTGAGCTTGTCATGGTTTCTGTCTCGGTTTGTTGAATATTAATGACTAGGATATAAATAATGTATCATGTCTTACATTGGGGCTTTTTCTATGAATTTCATTTTATGCTGAAAATTTTTGAAAGACACATGGCAACATCTGAAATTTTTAATCCGTGTGAAGTTTAGATTCTTTATCGGTACTCGCATGATCATGTTCTATGACTTTTGGACTCTTGCCTATATTTCTTAAGAACATATTTGTTGCAAACCTATTTCAGTTTATCGGAGGATGCCTTAGCACTGAGCGCCATCTTTGACTTCTTAATTTGGGCGTTCCACGTTATTGTTGATGTATGTGACGTTTTAAAATCTTACAAGATTTCTTTACTATCCAGTCACATAAATTTCCGATCGAGTATAATTATTTACATAGATCGCGCTACCAACATACTCCACAGCTATGGTATCCCATAATTCCTCAGTAAACCAGCTGACCAACCCTCCATAATAAATTAGCAAATGATACTGACAAAACACTATCATCAATTAATCAAAATCCTCATTATTATCCTAAATTTGCTCAACCAACTAATGTTCCTGGAAGAAGACACCCATGCAACAAATGATTTAAGATTTTAAAATTAAACAAGTTCTTTCTACTCAATGACACCATTTACCACTTACCAAAAATAAGATCATGATCATACAGATCGAGTATATTTGAAAGTTTCGAAGAATGTTTGTGTATTTTTGTTGTTTGGCATATCTGGGTTTTTAAAGCATCGGTTATGTTCTGCTGCTTGGCTGATCACATGTTAGTGTTATTTGTTATTTTCACATGTGAGGGATCAACGAACATACTTTCCACATTTACTTGAAAACCAATGGTCTTGTTTGCACTAGTTTAAAGACATGTTATACCCACAAATCTAAAAAATGTAAAATGATAACATGCCATTTTAAATATTCATTTCAGCAAATGAGGTGATCACAGCTTGATAGTAAAGCAGTTCGTGTTTTTTTTTATTACCTAATACAACTTAAAGAAACCTAGTACTATTAAGGGAACCAGTCCAATTGTGACAAAGATAATAACACATATATCCTGCATCCGAAACTTAAAGAAACCTAGCACTATTAAAGGAACCAGTCCAATTGTGACAAAGATAATAACACATATATCCTTCATCCGCAACAGACAAGTTGCTTTGAACACTAGGATTTATCACACTCAAGCTGATTATATTAACAAGGGTGTCAATTATCTTTGTAAATATGGTACAATTTCCGGCTGATTTCCATAAGTACGAGATACTCCGTGAAATCTCGAATCCCCAGGTTATGAAAATAAGAAGGCAGCATTGCGTACAATTTCAGCAGATATAACATACTGAAAATTCGAAGAGGTTGATTGGTTCGATGCGGGGATGTGAGAGACGAGTTCACTCTATTGGATTAGTGCATGAGCTTCAAGTGTGTGTGTGTGTGTGTGTATATATATATATATATATATATATATATATATATATATATATATATATATATATATATATATATATATATATATATAGGTGTGTGTGTGTGTGTGTGTGCGTGCTCAAAATATATTTGCATGCAGAAAGGATATTTTAAATTAAACAAAACATTCAGGTCAATCCTCCTCCAGAACTAGAACTTTTGTTTATGTTTAAATATTAAAAAATATCATTGTTAATGACACATGAATGGTTATCACATCTCGGCCAGAGGAGTTGTACAAAAATGAGATTATTGTCAAAAAAATTTTCCCACGTTGGGTCGTTAGTTATAACAATGTTCTAAACTTAACTATTTATGTTGAGTTCTGGGAAGTGTATCCGGATTGGATATTATTCAGATATACCGAAACGCTACTGAAGATATCATAAGCTGAACTCAGAATATCTAAATTGGATAACATTCAGATGTAAAGAAAAGTTTGAAGAAACAATGAGCTAAACTCAGAGGGTTATTGCAAAAATTTAAAGATAAATTCATTTTGCTCGTCTACCAGCTCACTGTATTCTCATTCTGTTTTCATCTGGCTATGCGCCGAAAGAAACCCAGCCGCGTTACCTGAGAGAGAGTATTATTATACATGTAGTTTTCGTGAAGGAATCAGTGTTAAATCAGACGGCGAGTATGGTAGAAAATATACAAAATACACTTCTTAAACAATCCCCAAGTAAATTAGAATCAATCTTTCAAACAAACAAAAAATTGACCTAATAAAGCATTAGCATCGGTTTACATGATTCCTTAACAAATTAAATTGTTACTTTCTTAATTGTCCAGTACGAGCTATTGTTCGTTTTGGGCACAGTTAGGTACGATTAATAAATAACTTAATACTTTTTGACTACACTGTAGTTATTACATCATCATCGGTAAAAGTTTGTAATTAACATTCCAATGCATAGTAAATTTACAAAAGAGAATTTAATACAAATTTAAATGGAGCAAAAGAAGAAAAAGAAAAAAAGAAACTAATAAAACAAACCCCTCCCCCTCCTCTCTCTCTCTCTCTCTCTCTCTCTCTCTCTCTCTCTCTCTCTCTCTCTCTCTCTCTCTCTCTCTCTCTCTCTCTCTCTCTCTCTCTCTCTCTCTCTCTCTCTCTCTCTCGTTGCCCATAGTAACCTGTTGCGTACCAAAGCATTGAATATGTTCTTAAGATATAGTTAAAACTCAACATATTCAGAAACTTTAATGGGAAAATAATGAGACGGGTTATCTTCGAGGAATTAGGTTACATATATGTCAAAAGTGATTTCCAGTACATCGTTGATGTGTAACTTGGTGCCACATTCTAACCGAAAAACGTTTGTGAAAGCTGAATGCATGTATTTCCCTAAAAATATAAGTTGCTAAACAATACTTCAGTAACAATCAACAACTAATTGACAGGACCAATACCGGCATCTCATGAAGGGTCTTAATTAAGTAGGATAATTGAGAAGACAGATACTGGTATTATTTCCAGAGAGTAATTCATTAGGCAAATTGGATTAATGATTAGTGATATTACAACGATGTAATGGGGATGATACTCTGAATTAAGCCTAATAATTCTTATAAGCTGCATACAATTTTTATTCCTATCCAAAACACCATTTTCGACTGCAAGCTGTTCTTATTTAGTGTACTGCAAGTGCATTAACTCAACGTGAAATATAGCAACTGTTGTATATCAATGCTATGACCTTTGAATAATCATTTGATTTGGGAAGATGGAACACTAATCTTAGCACAATGCCTGCAGAGCAAAGGCTACCGGTTTATTTACTTACAATCTGGTTGTTTGGGGAATTTATGTATTTCAGTCAGGATTACAAAGTTGGCTACGTAATAGCCTGCTTACTCTAATCGTTTTCTTATATTTAATACACAAGACTCGTGAAAATGATACCCACTAACTCGACTTTCACCGTCATTTTTCTGCTGTACCTGCAAACATCTGTTGTCTAAATATCTTCAGATGGAGATTAATGATATAACCTAAATATTCGAAAGTAGGTCGCGCTTACATTATGTTCGTGTGATATTTCAAAAAGGATGACTTTCGAATGAGGCAAATTTGGAGACAAAAATTGATATATTTAACAATAATACGATTTTGTGCACATAATTACAGAAACCTAAAATAATGTATATAGTTTTATGTTTGCCATTGTTGAAGAACAGGTTCGCAGGATCTTAATTCATCGTTAGAGAAGACGGTTTTCATACACATTTCTGAATTTTTCTGCTTCAGGGGTACACATAAACATTTAAGAGGCGATTTATTTTCGACACCAGCTTACTCATGTGAGAGAAAACTCTTAAAGACATTGACTTACATTATTGAGGGCAAACTTAAAGGCATTGATTGGAGGGCTTAGTTTCAAGGCAGTCTTATATTCGAGTCTGACTTAATTTGAATTTATAATATATGCCAAATTTGTCATATAACATACCGACCAAATTAATGTATACAGACAGTAGTAATCCGTAAAATACTCCGCTATAATATGAATTTGATGATGGTAAAAAGTGGAGTTTTTGCTCTGTATATTCAGGAGCTAAAAGGACTGTTTCCAGAGAGCAAAAGTTGATTAACGTCTAATTCATTAAAAATACTGAGTATCTTGACTTTCTACGCTCTGAGAAGTATTGGAAAAATATGGCTTCAAAAGTAGTCTTTGTCAAAATGCGGTCATGTCAAGAAGAAGAATCTTAGTGGGTTTTTTTTATAGTATTTGGAACACACACACACACACACACACACACACACACACACACACACACACACACACACACACACAAATATATATATATATATATATATATATATATATATATATATAAAAACTATATATATATATATATATATATATATATATATATAATGTGTGTATCATTTTATATCTCTTCTGTTTCCTAGGTCCCCGAAACCAAACTTGCATGTAACAGGTGTCATCCGAACCTGATTTTAAACACAGACAATTATGCAACTTATTAAACACAGACAATTATGCAACTTATCTGCAAATGAATATGAAATATGCAAACTCGGTCTGCAGTACCAGATTCTTGTCGAAGATACAGCGTCTGTTTCACGTCCATTGCGCCAAATGTTTTAACAATAATTTATGTAAATAAAGTGTTACAGAATGTTGCCATATCTACAACTACAAAAAAGTAATTTTTCAGCAAACAAAACTCAGTCCTGGCTAAAGAAAGTAGCATTGTCAGGTATATCACAGTTTAGCTAAGCGTTGAACTCAGCAAAGTAGGCAACACAGTGGAATAAATTAAGTTAAATTGGATCCCTGTAGATCGTCACAAGTGCGCATTCTGGCTCTTTTGCTCACATTTAGACGATGATAAATGGTTCATTGTACAAACCATGCTAGAAATACATGACATGTTATCCAGTCTGGTTTCCATCGTATGGTGTCAGCTTCCTAAGATAAACACAAAAACAGTCGGACATTGTTAAACAAAGTTATCACATCTGCATCATATTGAGAAAGGTTAATTGCAACAATCCGACTGTCTCTCTTCAACAAAAATACACGGAATTGTAAAAGAGTTTGTTATATTTTGTTAATAATCACGCCAAGCGTTTTTAGTTCGCCGTGGACAATAGCTGTAGAATCTGGTTTCGATCTCTTCAGTGCAATAATCATTTCTCTAAATTTGACAGCACTAGTAGCGCCTACATACTTTTTTTTTTGAACAAGCAACACAGTTAAGACCTTTCCTAATTAGAGGGCTTGTAACATGCATTATCAATAAAAGCGGGATCTAGCTTACTGCAATAAATAACTCGACAGGTTAAGCTATCTCATTTCAAACAAAACTCAGGTAAAGCCAACCGTTGAACATGTAAGTAGAACTATCGGAAAACTGCAATGTCAGGTCTTAAACATTGTGACGAATTGGCGGCGTGCATAAAACACACCAACCTCTTTCACTACGATTTGTTGCTAGGGAAAGACCTGCGCGGTGTGATTTACCCAGTGTGGATAGATAGAAAGAAGAATGCAGATCACTGAACAAGTATATTGAAGAAACAAACACGACGTGCTCCCTTTCAATGAACAAATATAAAATTTAATCAGTTTATCAACAGAATTTAAAATGAAAAGAAATCAATGACTTAGTTACAAAAGAAGGAAAAATGGTACTAATATGTACTCAAATAAAAAAGACAATACAAATTTCTTTAAATGTAAAATTACTTTCAACGTTAAATTGCTATCTTCATTGCCAATGAGATGTGACCTTTGAGTGCAACGATGAGAGACTTCATCACCTAATTTATGCAGACATCAAGACTTCCGTTCGTCCCTGCTCTGTCGATCTTTGTCTAGCTTTTTCGTCTTGGACTCTTGTCCGTCGAACTCTGACTTAACAATCGTCTCTGGACTTAGATTTCTGCATAGAACTTGTTCTCGTCCTGTGATTGTTCAGGGATTTCTCATGTGAATCCAGGAAAGCTGTTTCCTTTTGCCGTTTCTTTTATTCGTTTCCACGAATCTCACGTATAGTCTGTCTCCTAACTGAGACAACTATCTCGCCCCTTACTCTATAATGAAGAAATACTTTTTACGAATTCAAAATGTAGAGTTTGCCTACTTGCTGAGACAAAACTCTCGCTTCACTGCCAAATCACGAAATAACGTCTCACACGATCCCGGAATCATTTAACTTCCCTTGCGAAAGATTAAAGATTGCTGAATTTCTCTAAAGTAAAACCTTTAATTTCTTACAGAGTTAGGCCCATAAATCCATATTAACCATCGGAATAGACTGTTTCCTAAACCTGTTCGTAGAATGTTTGGATTGACAAGAAAACTAAACAACTAATCATGCCGTAATTAATCATTACTTTGAACTATCATCTATAGTCAGCTGCTGCCTTTAACCCTGCCGATTTTTGGGAAAAGGTCTTATGTCATTCTCTTGTACCATAGCATCTGACTCGGTCATGTTGCGTCGGCTAGAACGAATTCCCTTTTGACGTTCAGAGATGAAATGAAAAATAATCATCTAACTATCTCTAGCCCTTTCTACTTTAATTAAGTTGACTTTGATACAATTACTTTAAACAAAGCTTCTAAGAGTTTTCAAAATTCGACACATCACAACCATAGTGCAATCTCATAATCATGACCAACCAAACATCTACACATTTTAAATATCTTGCCTTAAAGGAAACAAAATTCTCTATACCGAAAGATCGATGGATAAAAGAAAATCAAATGTTACAATTTTTCCGGTTCAAACACAAGTGTACAATATAATTTGTTATCTCGAAGGTGGCTATTAGATGTTTAACCTAAAT
>JAEAOA010001694.1:5055000-5080000 GCA_016746295.1 Potamilus streckersoni
TTGTGATGAAAGCCAATTTCAAAGAACTGCGATGAAATCTAGTAGCCTTAAATATGAGATATATATGCACTTGTGTGATTCATGTTTCCTACTCGCACGAGGTCATCTGATACTTTTTTCTAAATAGAAACTTGAACCTCTACGTAATCAAAGAAAGCATTCCGAAAATAAAAACGGCGAGAATGGTGAGAACGAGACCTTCTGTATTCAGAAACAATAGTTGTAATGAGAAAAACAACCTGGCCTATTATGTGTGTTACTCTCATATTTATCCTTGGGATTTTGAGATCCAGTTTTCAAAATATTTCTTTACACAATCATAACATAATTCAAATTTCCACTGACTTCTACCCTATCCTGAAAACAATCATTGACATGAAATTTGTTCTTATTTCAATTATATTTATTGCAATTCTATAAAACTCATCAATCAAGATGGCTATTTTCATACCCCAAACTCCGTTCACCCATGAAAATACTTCAAGGGACAACAACACTGTGCTTGTTCAAGAAAACTTTCTTTTTATCGAATATGCTGATAAAAATTAAATAAAACGACGCCATACTCTGACAAAATAATATGGTCTGCTTCACACAATGTATTTTATTAGAATTTCAGTGTTTACATTTCGTTTCAAAACACGAGTTGAATTACAAAAGGAGTTCCTTGCCAAGAACTATATACTAGAATAGAAAGGCTTGATAGAGTCGATGTACATAGACAATATATAATATAATTTTTAAAAAGTCATATTTCATTTTGTAGTTTGTATCCTATATATATATATATATATATATATATATATATATATATATATATATATATATATATATATATATATATATATATATATATATATATATATATATATATATATATATATAGGGAAACTATTACATTTCATTATCCGTTTTGGGAGCAACTATTATTTGCAATGCTATTCTAGGTGTACCAGAAGACATAGTATACGTACCTTGTTTGAAAACTTGTTGAGTTTTGTTGCATCTATTGCAGATACAGAAGAAAGCAAACAACGGAATTATTACTGTCGTTTCGTTTATGGTTTACGTTGTAACAGACTCTTGCAAAATGAATAACCATTAAAGCTGGGCCTCCCTTAGCTTCCGTTATCTTTAGTTTATTTAGTTTGATGACCAGCCGCTCAAGAACTGGCACACTGTTTATGTTATTTTACATCTGTGAAATTTGCATACATGGAGTCTATGCAATGCTTTATTTTGCTATCAGGCTTGCACAATTCTATATTCATTATGAACAAGTTTATGCATATCAAACTTATTTCAACATCTAGCCCTAAAATCAAACGTTGTTTTCATAATGGTTCATGTCAGAAGCCTTTTCCCTTTTCCTCGGCCTTTTGAGACGGTCTTCACGATCATTTACTGGCTGAATCGTCAGCAAATAATGAAGGTGTTATTATATATTACAAGCTTTCACAATTAGTTTATACGCGTTATGAAATGAAATTGGTGGGGGACCTATAGTCACCGGTAAAAGAACACCATTTAGTCTCGACCTTTGTCTAAAATTCTTGTATTCTATTAGACAAACCCTTTATATGTATGTGCTAGACAGCTTTAAGTTCTGCATTATTTATCAAACTTGATCTCAATAGTAATAGTTCTGATAAGATTTGTGTAAAGACTATAGGAGCTGTAATACTTAATTCCCCAGCACGCGATTTATTCCACTAAAAAGAATTTATGCCACCTATTTGTAAGGTAATCACGTTTCTCGACCACTGAGCGTTTTATCTGTAAATTCATACCATCCTATATAAGTATCGATAAACTTGAAGAATCACCGTATATCAGCACGAGTAAAATCATAAGTGTCTGTGTTTTCTCATAAAACTTGTTGTTTAACTAAGTACTATGCTTCTTATGTAGTTAATAATAAAATTAATTCTTTCAAGACTGTAAGTATGGAGTAAAAGTTAATTGTGTAAGTACGAAATAATCGACATAACTTAGGATACAACTAACGCAATATGTACGGTGAGTGGCCCATCTGATTCCTATGTTTCAATATAAACTATAACAGGAGCAAAGTACCATCAAATATGCTGGTAAATGAGAAAGGCCAGATAGCCTGGAAGCAGCAGACTGATATTATTTTCCTGTATGCTTCGTAACGGCAATCAAACACGCCCATGTATATATTTTTATCATGTTGAGTCAGTCGAGCATGCATCTTGCACATAGCACAGATAACAAAGAAATAAATAGACTTATCTTTAGATGAATGGGTTCAAACCAACAAATAAGCTGCATTTCTTACTCATTTATCTCTAAGACTAATAGCAATCTATGTAAAAACTAATATGTTTACCTCGATCACAGCTTGATCTGGGAATAAGGGAATATTTTATGTATTCGGTACAATGGTGGCTGTTCTTAATCTGTATTGGTTGGGTATATCATATTAGCAACATATACAAAATAAAATCTTATCTTGAATCCTTGACCCATAAATTAGTTTCATCTGCATTGCCACACACAAGCACACACACACATATATATATATATATATATATATATATATATATATATATATATATATATATATATATATATATATATATATATATATATATATATATATATACATACAAGTAATAATAGTATTTTGAAAAACTTAATACCAAGTCAATATTACAAATGCACTCACCTCGTATTTCTTTTTTCCCGCACCGCCTTGGTGTATTATAATGTGCTATTGAATTTCGAATGCTTCAATACTATTCCCTCCAAAAACTCTTCTTTGAAGCAAGAGGAGAACTCCAAGTATTTTTTTCTAAAAAATTCACCTATATTAACGCAACCAGAAAATTACTTCCCCGAGTCCTTCCGCTTTCACCGCTTCTGCTTTCGAACATCCCGAAAGTTTGCTTTATCTTCCAAACAGGAGTACTATTTCTGGCCAGTTGCCTTGGTAATAAGGTGCGTTTTGCTAATCTGTTAATGTATCATGCAGGGGCTTGTTCTGATTCAAAATTGGAGGGTCTAGGCAGTTTGTTGGTAGGACACCCATGAGCAATATCCACAACAATTACTATCACTCAAGCCCCAAGAGGGGACTGTTTGGCATGGTACATCACGTGGTTCATGTCAGATCATTATTAATCTGCGATGTCTATCTTACTGTGCTGAAGGTTTTAGATTCCACGATCTCACTAGTGCTAACGGTTTCAAAGTCCAGGATTGCCCTTGTTGAGGTGGTTAGGGGGTATCTATTGATAGCAAATACGCTGGTCAGTTTCTATAAAATATTACTATTATGGCCATGTTCATTCAGAGGCTGAGAGGTCCAAGCCGCATGGAGTTTGCAGGCCCCTAAGCCTTGGATGTATTGAATTTCGGAAATGAATCGAATACCAAAACAAACCCATATAATTTACAATATAAAGATTTGAAAGATAACTAATATTAATTATTTTCTGAATTGTTTAATTTTTATTTATTAGAAAACTCTTTTCTCGGCCCCTTTGGGACTGAGGCATAGATCATATATCCCACCTGCAACCCCCTCCTCGCGATTCGGCCTACTTACGGCTGCAAGTGATACAACTCACAGAACAAACCATAATGAGAACTAAATGTGACATGTTTTATTATATATATTTTGATATACTCAATTGTATATACCACAGTCATCAAATTGTTTTGAATAAAGGTATTGTTTGTGAAAGCAAAACAGGTTTACCTTTATCACTTTGATGTGAATAAACTATGTTGCAAAATTATATTTTCACAAGAATTATTGAGAAAATCACAAACAATGATCTTTCTCAAAATAGGTTACTGTAGTACTTAGTACAATGAGATAAGTGGAATAATAAGTTATATGAGATGAATGGAATACTAAGTTATACGAGATAATTTGAATACTAATTTATATGAAATAAATGGAATGCGAAGTTAAATGAGAATATATAAAATAAAATGTAATGAGTAAAACAATAAGATAAAAGAGGACTGGGACCCACTTATTTAAACGAGAGGACAGGAGCACAAAAATTAAATGCGAGGACTAGAGCGCTAAATTAAAGGGAGGACTGGAGCCGACCATTTATAGAGAGAAAGATAATAAAATTAAACGAAAGGACTTGAACACAGTCTAAAAAAATGAAGAAGATCGGAGTATTAAGTAAATGAGAAGGCTAAAGTACTAAATTAAATGTCGCCGCCACAGTCAAAGGACTAATAACATATATGGACAAGGAAATTAATCATATGTCTGGTTTCTTTTAGGTATACAAGTGTCAGTAAGTCATATACTTAAGGCCAACAAAAGAGAGAGAGAGAGAGAGAGAGAGAGAGAGAGAGAGAGAGAGAGAGAGAGAGAGAGAGAGAGAGAGAGAGAGAGAGAGAGAGAGAGAGAGAGAGAGAGAGAGAGAGAGAGATCACGGGCTCTGTAACAAGAAGCATTCGGGCCTCTCCTAGTTCTTGTTTAAACAAATATTTTCTTTTATAAGATTAAAAATTGTGTTGTTCGGCCCTAGTGCAATGCCCGGGGATATATCCTCGGTTGCCCCCATCCTCTTGTTGGTCCTGTATATACTAGTGACGATATTAAATAGTATACTAGTGCCTGCAAATAATGTACTATTGGTTTGGCTTCCAATTTTGGTGTTGAACTTTGTATGGACATGTCTGTGTGGATTAGATGTCTTATGTACATGTCCATGGCGTTTTAGACTAGCCAGTAATTTTCTCAAGGCAGAAGTGAAACAAAGCTTTATGTTGTCATTTACATTTATAATGAAATTAAAAGTGAAACAACATTTTATTTACCCTAAACTTTGAAAGGAAAAATGTTGACTTTACCCTTGAGCTATGTTTGTCACTAGAGGGTTACTTAAAGTATCATTATTTCTTTCAGGTAAATTTCAGGTACCAATTTCAGATCATATACACACAAATTTCCAGTTTTAAAATGTTTAGAGGAATTCACTTAGGAGAGAGATTTCTTAAGGGCAGTTCCAAGGGTTCCTCCAGACGCCCAGTTGTGTCTAAGATAACATGAAAGCTATGACCGCATATTGTACTAAGAACTACTGTAAAAATGTTTTATTCGAAACTACTAACTCTTGTAATCGGCATATGTAAAAGCAGCTACATGCGGCTGCCATATTATATTTATTATTATTATTATTATTATTATTATTATTATTATTATTATTATTATTATTATTATTATTATTATTATTATTATTATTATTATTATTATAAGACATCGGTAGTGTTAACATAATCAACGAAGGGGTTAAGGAAATATAAGCAATATATTACCCATAGCTTCGACCCTAAGGTAAAATGTTATTTAAATTTGTAGCAGAATGAACTTTCCTAGCCCAACAATTGGTTATCAGCTGTCAATGGAGGCAATAATTACAGCAAATGTAAAAAAAACTTTTAACCTCAACCGCAAACAAAAATTTCAACGCCTTCTTATTGACCACTGTCCAAAAAAGTGAGTTTACTTTCTCACTCTTCAGCTAACGTGGGATCGCTAACGTGAAAGTAATTCGCGTAATCTATTGCAAATGAATGTATATATAAAAAAACAAATTAGAAACCTCGGGAGTTTTGAGAGATATTCGCCAAAATGAAAACTGACTTTTTATAATTAGCTATGAGGAAAAAAACAATAAAAAAAAATAAATATAAAATAATCTTACATATATACGGATGAGTTTGCTCAATCCGTAAAGTGTAAATAAACACAATTTATTGCAATTTATAACATGTCTAGTCTGTAATGTCATGAAATGTAATTCTCTTCGGCAACTGACAATTCAAAGAGATATGTCTATAAATAAATTGCAAGTGTGGAACAAATTATCTTTTTATTCTTTTACTGAGCAGATGTGAAACAAATAATGGATTTTTTGAAGAGAAAATATTTGTCTACAGTAGAAGCACATATTGTGAATTGCGCAATATAAGGTAAGACATAGTGACACGTAAAAATTGTTTGAGTTAAGCACTGTCTTCTCGAGGTTGGTATATTGCGGACCTAATTCTTTTGCGTTTTTTTTCTTTATCCAGGTAATTTAGTGCAGGTGATACAAGATGCACGTTAACTTAATACATATAACGCTGCAATGCTACGATGAGGAATAGTCGCTTAGAATTTAAAATTGAAATCTTTAATAAAACAAATTATATGCAGTGCAATCTTTCTATATGTACAAATCAATAAATTTACTACTGAAAAAATAAAAACATTTATTTTCATCTTCTTGGCATGGCGTCTCTACGCCATCCAGATTTCGCAATGTGGATACTACATTGTCTTTGTAGATCTTAGGTTTTGTTCTAGGCTTATGCCATTGTGCTCCCAAACATTTGCGCGTAGCCTGCTAAAAGACACAATCATGATAACAATTTGGGCGTTAACGGCGTCATCGTGGACTAAACATGATTGTGTGCTGTCGAGAGAGTTTGGCCATTTACTGTGATGTTATGCTCTACGTAAGGCTTTCCTGGTGCAGGTTGTTGAATCACCTCCGTCTTCTAGACATTGATTATGAGACCGAAATGTTACAAACTGAAGAGAAATGACCTGTACTCTGTTATTACATACATACATACATACATACATACATACATACATACATACATACATACATACATACATACATACATACATACATACATACATACATACATACATACATACATACATACATACATACATACATACACACATACATACGCTCTTATGATAGGTGCTTGTGCTTTGTAAGTGAGAGACAATTTTATTACAACCTTACCTGTTTCCAATTAGCCCAGCTTTGGCTTCAAATATAGGGAGTGCAGTTCAACATGCAGTTTTGCCCACAAGGCTAATAAACAACACGTATGTTGAGGTAAAAATACAAGCACTTTGCTGCGATCAGATTGTGTCTGGAATCTGCCGTAACGGGTTCGGAAAGG
The DNA here is from genome assembly GCA_016746295.1 of Potamilus streckersoni. Lineage (NCBI taxonomy): Eukaryota > Metazoa > Mollusca > Bivalvia > Unionida > Unionidae > Potamilus > Potamilus streckersoni. The sequence goes on from JAEAOA010001694.1 coordinate 5,061,967, forward strand.
TGTATTGTCATTCTACAGTTACACCAACATTACTTTTTCCAGACGCACATGTGCTCATTCTAACTTCGCTCACTGTCGATATCGAGAAATTCTTTTAATCATATATGTTTTTGCTAGTAACACAACTCTACACAAATACTGTCATTATCATCATTATCATCAATTAAAGGCGTTTGTAATAACTGGATAAAAAAATATTATTTATCACAGCGAATGATAGTTTGTACAGCCCCACCGACTGTTACCAAAGCTTAGGGGCAGTCTAGTACGATTGTCAGCAATTATCATTCCAAATAGCAGCATTCTGACTTTTTGGTGGAATTTTCCTATGCAGCACTAATCTTAAGACAAATATATCTCTCAGATAACATTCACGGATTTTCTATTTAGGTGAGCAATGACAGACTTCAAATTTGTCTCAAAGTTTTGAAAAAAGATAATGTTTATTTACATGACACTTTATTTACATGATACGAATGATCTCTTAACGAGTCTTTTGTGCAATATTTCATTTGACGTCGGTATTTTATTACTCGGCACAACTTAGATTCACGTTGTTTGTGTTTTCTGTATCGGTATAGTTCATGGAAAGATAAACTTTCTGTAATGCAATATGGACAAAGCAACAACAATTTATAAGTGTTGTAATTTGTTATAACATCCGCTATCCAGTATACGTCATTGTTATTTAGACCTCCACTTGCAGGTTCGCCTAGTGTAATCCAGTATTGCTTATTCCGAATGTTGTTTCCTTTTGGAGATTTTTAAGCTGCCAAAGAATCTATACATTTTTGTTATCGGCCAGGGGTCTGAATGACATCATTTTCATCAGATTGCTGTTTCACATGCTTTCGAAACTGTATAACGTCCAATCCATAGCAACTAGACATTGTCTTGATAATACAGGTTACGCTCTTCAGATCACGTTATTGTATATTACTTTCACTGCAAGACGAAAACTACAGCAAAATTGCTTGAATATGTTTGTTTTTTAAGGTGCATATCACGTAACTGAAGCTTACGTTTGCAATAACATTCACTGATTAGATGAAATTTGGCGGGTATCGTGTCATATAAATTCAATGCAGATGTCTGACTCAAACGATGGCACATTCAATAGACGCAACCCAGTAGTAGAAACAAGTTATAGTGTTCAAATAATTTGTATTGTGTGACGACATTAAACGTCAAGGAGATATGTTGCAATGCTACATGGGCTGGTTATAAACAAGAGACTCGGTTTTCTGGCCTAAACGGTGTTTGGTAGTAGGTTGCACAATTTCAGCCTTTTCGAAAATTGAAGCTTAGCCATATTTGGCAAATGTTTGTTAATATCACTTACGTTTAAATGTCAGTAACTATGGCTGTAACATAAGAACGTCAGGGAAACATGGACGATTATTTTATATTATACCAATATTTTGAAATCATGTTTAAATGACTTTTAATTCACCTGGCTTTTTCTCCGTCATTTTAGACGTGTCTATTTATATATTAAAGTGTGATTTTATAATACACTTACATTCACGACATTGTAACTTTGGATGACATCAGAATGTGTTCTAATGTCGCCTAAGGAGCAACGAAGACATGTGTACACTACCCAGCAGGCTTTCTGCCTGCCATTCACTATAAATAGCACGGTGTTTATCCAAAACGTGTGTACGATGTTTATTTATGTGGACATAATTTTTCCACTTTTGAGCCATATAATTAAAAAAATAACTTGGATAATACTTTTTTGCCATAGCGTATTGTTTCATTGTGTAATAGTTGAAATTCTGTCGTTGGAAAAAACAACTATCGAGCATCGGGGGTGGGTCCAGTGCCGGATTTAGACAAAGCGAGGCCCTAAGCTATGGGAAGCTATAAAGGCTATTTGGTATAATATAAATGTGAGAGCCCCTTTAGACTGAGTTCAAACTTTGAGCCCTGAGCTCTAGCCTTGTTCAGCTTATGCCTAAATCCGGTACTGGGTGGGTCAGTCAGAGCTAATATAGTAAGCAGTGTAAAACTAATACTTACTAAGAGTTTGAACAGAATATTGTGATACATTGCAGAATTAAACTTGACAGAATATATATATATATATATATATATATATATATATATATATATATATATATATATATATATATATATATGTGTGTGTGTGTATATATATATATATATATATATATATATATATATATATATATATATATATATATATATATATATATATATATATATATATATATGCAGTATGATATCCAGTGAGAGGTCACGTGACGGGGCGCCAATGGGTGGTGTGCAGTATAAACATTCCTCAGTTTTTACCTTGCCTAAAACAATGACCGCTAATCAAGGTTAGCATGATTGCAAGGACAATAGTTCGAAAGTGACACAGAAGAAAATTCAGTGACTCCACTGCAAATGTCAAAAGTGGCATGTCCTACCTTGTGGAGTAGTCTCCCGCTGCTATTTAATTACGACAGGTTATCAACACGTCATCAAAACAGTTGTAACTGGCTACACCTTCTTATAAAGTGGCCGGAGTAAAGAATGAACATGAGACTTTTGCTGTTTTGAAAAAGACATGCAACTATAATCACTATGCACCCACCATGATAAAAAAAGATCAAGGACAATTTTTTATGAAGACCACGAGTCTCTTGTTGCAGAAGTACCAAAGGTAAACAATCTCGTCATCCTTGTGACGTCAATACTAGAGTTTGCATAGATCACCAGGCAAGGTGCCACTGGCAATAATGGCTTTTTCAAATACAACTGTACCTGACTCTTCCTGCTGAGGAAATGCCTTCTAATCACCAACACAGTCTTCTGCATGTCAAGCGTCAGCAAAACTGGCATCTTAATGACTACGTAATTGTATGAAGAGACAGACGTGAAGGCCATGAGAAATGCAGGACTGACCATGGGCTGACAGACTCCATGCTCAATATCCATATTCAGCTTTTTAGATAACCACAAGATAAAAATGTCGGTAAAGAACTCATTGTTTCCGGATTGAAGACGGAGAATGCGAAACCGACATTTCTCGAAGAATTGAGCAGTCAGCTACATACAATCAGTATAAACTCTGAGAATGTCCTTCAGAGACTGCCTACACGTCTGCATCTAAATCCCTTGGTTCTACCAGACTTTAATAAGAACGATACAGCCATACAGAGACTTCTAAATCATAAAGCATTGGATATAAAACGTCTGTGTAGAAGACAGCACTTCCTCATTGAAGAAATCAGCCGTTAACAGCATCAGTAGGACAGTCATAGAGTTGTAATCTCAATATGAGCAATAATGCAGATGAAATTCAGTTCTACGCTGACAGGAATGACGTGAAGAACTTTTATGACAACAAGAAGACAATCTACGGGCCACAGTTGTCAAAAACATCCTCAATACTGAATGCTGACAGCAACACACTGCTAACTGAAAAGAAAAGATACTCCAAACATTGGCAGAACAAATCAATAGCATCCTTCAGTCAACAGTCTTATATCACCGAGGAGGCAATTGATCGACTGCTTCCAGCGGACATCAGTTTATCACATAGTGATCTTCCAACGCTGATTGAATCTGAACGCAATTGACCTGTTGTCACATTTCAAAGCACCTAGATTAGATGCAATACCAGCAGTAGTCTATAAAGCCAGAGTCTGTCTTATGGCACAGAAGCTGACTGAGTGCTTCCAGACAACATGGACTCGAGGAACCATACCCAATGACGATAATGCTGCATCCGTCGTCCACTTTGTACATGCGGAAAACCAACAAACGATATTGCGTCAAACAACGCGGCTATTGGACAAACATGCCCTTCAATCAGAGACTACAGGCGAAAACGAAACTGCAGGAAGTGACTATTCGTGAGCTCATATATATTACTATACATTTCCAATTAACTTAGAGCAAAAAATGTGACGATTTACCTAAAAGCAGCTAAAATGAGAATACATTTCAGCTGTTTCATGTATTTGCAAATAAAAACTGCTCTCTGACAGATTTACGCGATCTAATTAAATATTATACCATATTGTTTGGAGACCTTGAACTGTATTTAAGTAGTTTACAATACTACCACGATGAATTGTTTTTACTTTTAGACAGCATAATCACACCTGCATTTTATATACATCAACATACCAGCTTACCAAATTTGTTCTCCAACGTCTATTTTACTGGAAATAATAATAAGAATGATAAAAAAGAGTGTCATTGCTTCGCGAGGTATTAAGACAGATTTTAGCTCTCTATGTCTGCAGAGTTATTTTCCGAAACAACTCCTTGATCTTAGACATCTACGATTATTTTATTTCTGTATAATATCTTTTTAAAGAAGACTTCTACAAACAAAAAATCTATTTAATTATAGTTTATTTTTATGCTCTGATATGTTTGTAAAATAAATATGACATTTAAAACAATATTTAAAACAAGATTATTTTAGGTACACTTATACGGAAGGATTATTGGATGCTTATAAAGGAAGATCATCTTTCTCCCACAACAGACAAAATCGTCAAATTCAACAGAAGTGCACATTTCTATTCCACTTTTGGAGAATAACAAATTATCATTTATGAAAGAGAAACCATAGCTGTAAACAAAATTGATCGATTCTGTGGCCTGTCCATAAATGTATGGTAATTAAAGTAAATTGGTCTCAGGGACATCATTTTCACGAGTCAAATATAAATTCCTTTCTTATCTTCGTTAAATTAAGTCAGTGACATTGATAGCACTGATCAGTGCTATCAATTTCCAAGGAAACAAACACATTGTAATCCTTCGTATCTTCATGCTGTACGTTCCTTATTTTCATTACAAACAGGGTAAATTACGTTCAACAGTCTTAAATTATGGATGAAGAAGCAATCATGGCAGTCCAGTCTTTACGACAGATGTTGGAAAACCCGCTATTCATAGAAGGCTGGGATTCGGGCAAGGGCGGTACAAAAAATATCTTTTATATATTGGATTGCTACCCCTAAGTAGGTCAGTATGTCTGTTAAAAGTATATGAATAGAATAATATTATCAGAGTGATATTAAATTAAAGACTTTTAAATCTGTAACTTAAAATTGTTTTGTTGAGCAGAAAATTTATCTTAAAGCATACACCTAAAGAGATCGTATCTTTCATCTTTTTTTATAACATTGTTCATACCCTGCCAATAATCAGTATTTCTTCAAACTGACCAAATTATATCATCCAGACACATCATATAAAAGTTTGTTAATATCTAATAGGATCATGGCAATAGTTTGTTAACTTTTGAAATGATCAAGGCAAATTTTGATAATATTAGATAGTATCAAGTTAAAAGTTTGTTAATATCTGATAGGATCAAGGATATAGTTTGTTAATATCTGATAGGATCAAGGATATCGTTTGTTAATATCTGATAGGATCAAGGATATAGTTTGTTAATATCTGATAGGATCAAGGATATAGTTTGTTAATATCTGATAGGATCAAGGATATAGTTTGTTAATATCTGATAGGATCCATGATCAAGGATATAGTTTGTTAATGTCTGATGGGATCAAGGCTATAGTTTGTTAATGTTTGATGGGATCAGCGCTATTGATGTTACAGGACTATCACATATGTATAATATACTGTTACATGTACATGCTTCCTTTACAGGACTAGTAATAGACATAAGTATGTACAAACGTCTTCCAAAGTGTTAATCACTCCAAAACTGACAATGATGAGGAACTGTAGAGTGAATTGCCTTTGCCTTCTTTGCTGGTAAATGGACATTTGTTACATTGGTATTGACAGAGTGAAATATATTTCCATGGTTGCTATGGGAATTTGAGCTTGTTTTTGGACTGCTGGTTTTCTGCAATATCAAAATTTCCTTGAACCATGAACCTTAGGTAGAGGTGAGTGGGAGATGATTTTATAATTACATTGAATAACGTATCAAATTTGCATATGTATATGCACTTGGTGAATATACATGTTTAATAAGTATAATAAGCAACAGCACTGCTTGTGGAATTTAAGTATCAGAATTTAATCTAGTCTAGTTCAATAATATTGGAAAATGAAGACATATAATGTTAGAGACTCGGTAACAATAAGAATCGTATACGATGCCCTGTTGTCATCGTGCCAGGAATTGCAAGCAGTCTCATGATACTTTTTCCAATGCATGAACAATTCTGGTGGGAGAAAATTTATAAAGACCCACTCCTGTGGTGGAACCCTTGGTAACAGATACAGACTCTAGGCCAATCCGGCCCGGAGAGTAGGTAGGGGGAACGACCTACTCAACCTCATTACCGACGGCAAGTGTCCAGCAAATATATGGTCATGGATTTGGAGGGGGCATGAATGTTTGTGCATCTCAGATTGGAAACCTTGGATCTTGCCATGTCCATAAAGTGGATGGTTTATACCAGAAGGTATATTGTGTGAGCTCCAACTGCCTGGTAATTTGAGTTCTGATCATGGCAACACTGGGAACCATTTTTCTTCCCTCAGAAAGGGGCTGAGAAGAATACGATTTTTAAACATGTGGCGTGGAGATATCGTGTTTCATCTTTCCATTAATTGCGATTATCGCTCTTTGATTTCATACTTTAATGATTGTGACAATGCAAACTTCTGAAATGTTAAAACAATTACGGTAAGTATTGTACTTTTGGTCTAGGAAGAATAATTACCAAGAGTTAAGCATAAACATAGTTTTCTTCCATTCTGTTATAGGCTCACTGAGGCTTAAGCGCTTAAATAATATTGGTAACACTCATGAACATATTCTTTGACTACTCATGTATGTGCTTCTGCGATATCGATAACACTCAGCAACCTATTCCTTGACGACTCACGATACTCTGTGTGTTTTTTATTTTTAACGTAGCCTTAAAAAAATCTCAGTCATGTCGCTATGATGTCTGCATTATGGCAGTTTATAGTGATGTCTATCACAATTTACAAACAAAATTTTTTGTGATCTTATTTTATTTGCATATGAAAAAGACAATGTTTTTGAGAGGCATTTTCGGTGATTTTAAAGACGAAATTTAGAAACAATATTCAATAATGAAAGTAGAACTTGATTCTTAATTTGCGAAATTAAAAACACGCTTCAAACACATGTAAATCAATAATTTTGTGTCTCATATAATCGTCTTTACGCAGAAGGTCGCGTCAAGGATAAATCTGATAGGCTAGATTACGAGTATATAGACTTCAAGCTACAGAATTTGTAATAAAATGGTGCATATATATGTTTACGAAGGGAGTTGAGTAAGTTTGGCGAATTCTTTAGCACAAAACATTTTGGAGTTCCTGCACTCCCACCCTAATTAAATGATAAAATGCATATGTACTACTGTTAAGTTCATTTCTATTTAAGGTTACCGATTCTTAGCGCACTTGTCTAGAGCGGAGAATCTTTGATAAGAATCCTAACGCATGAGCTATATGGAAAGTGGGCGTTATGGGGATTGGTTACCGGTATTAATAACTTAAGATTTAACAATCTTAGTTAAAAGATCCTTATCCTGGATCAAATGACTAATAAATCTATTTTTGATAAATTCTCAATAAGATAAGTTAATGACTATAATGATACAGCAGCTTTATACATATCTATTTTTAGTGATTAAGTACAAATGGTATTCCTTTAGTGGTGTGAAAGTCCACGGAAAGTGTCACTAGAAAACCAAATTAGAGGTTTGATTGGGAAATTTTCATTAATTAAATTGGGTTTAGTCTCTATAATATATTTAGTTAACAAAATCAACAGAAAAAGATGTACCACTCAAATTAGCCAACACCCATACACCCAGTGTAAACACTGGCAAAATATTACTGTATAATTTACATACTTTGAATTTTAACAAATCGTATTAAGTTTTCTTTGAAGTGTATGGACTTAAATAAGTAAAATGGACCTTAGTTCTGTCATATTTTAACCTATTTAGGACCATCGCTGTGATGGGATCCTAGAGAATGGTACAGACAAGGTCAATCTTGCCCACCTGCCAGGTCCCACTTACGTTGCACTCTTATACCTTCACCCTCGAGCACCATAGCTGTTGCCTCTCGCTGAAGTACATTGGCTGTTGCCCTCTACCTGAAATACCCACACTCTTGCCCCGTCCCTGGCGTACCTTGAATATTGTCCTTTCCATCAGATGGACATTTCATATCAGGAGGGATTTACGTAATCTCCTATTGTCGGGATTAAATTACGGAGCTTAGACAATGTTTTGTTAAGTAGTTAGTTCATAAACTCATGTTCTTACAAATCAATAACATCTGCATTTTACTTCCAACTATGAGTTGACAAGAATTATTATATATATGTAAGATCACATTTTCAAGAGGCAACTAAATTTACAACACACCCATTTCAAAAATATGCAGCACGTGTATGGGTAAGTACTAAACTCTAGCAAGAAGTATGGCATCTTATATCATCTATTGAAATTATATTTCTAATACTATATTCACACCCTACATCATATCAGTTATTTAGTAAGCATTTCGTATATTCGAGTCTTTAGCTACCACTATCACACAGTGTTTGCAAAATGTCAAACAGCGATATTTTAGGATCATTTTTAGTGGTGATGGAACTTGGATATTTGCATGAAAATGCAAACTAAACATGTATTTCAGAATCTATAGTATCTTATAAATCTTGCCCTATCTTTGATCTGACTGATATCAAGCTAAACAAATCAGTAACTGATTGCAGAATTTCTTATGGAAGCATTGATATAATAATGCCACGTACATTTTCTTTTTTGCAGTTTGAAGCGCCACACGACGATTTGCTGAGGCGCTTTGACTACAACAAAATTGATTATCTCTCTTTCTTGAAAGCTAGCGAAACAAAAAGATCACAAATATCTGTTTTCGTCTCACGTGTCTCCTCAGGTTAATACGTGCTTTAGTCTCCGGACTGATGCAAAGCTTGGAGGTAGCTTACATGGGGGAAAGCAGATCGGAACTTCGTGGGATAATCTGGTCCTAATTGCAATATATTTTATTCCCCTTAAGTTATCATCCTCATTCTTCCGGATATAAAAATTCCAGGACGCTTGTCGCCAATTAGGTCATAGTCAGGACAATTGTTTCCAAGTTAGGCTATCAGTCATGACGGTTTTTCCCAAATAAGGTCATCAGTAAGGATGGTTGTCACCATATAAGGCTCACAGTCATGACGGTTGTTTCCAAGTTAGGCTATCAGTCAGGACGGTTTTTTTCCCCAAATAAGACCATCAGTAAGGATGGTTGTCCCCATATAAGGCCCACAGTCATGATGGTTGTTTCCAAGTTAGGCCATCAGTCAGAACGGTTTTTTTCTCCAACAAAGGCCTTCAGTAAGGATGGTTGTTCCCATATAAGGCCCTCAGTCAAAACGGTTGTTTTTAAGATAGGCCATCAGTCGAAAAAGTTACATGCACAAGTGCTGCCAACGGCAAATGGTTATCGCCAACGCATTAATCAAAGCGGTAAATCGTCTTGACTTGCACTACTAAGGGTATTCACAAAAAACTCGCTAATAACTGCCACTAATTATAATACGTAAATAATTGAAACTAAATATTTTAATGTTTATCTACTCTTCAAAGCCAAGAAAGAAAGAGATTGTTGCAAGCTTGAAATAACACAAAAACATAATTCAAACATGCAACATACTAAACATGTAGCCAGTTACATTTCGATCCACTGTTCTTTACATACCAGCCTTTCCGCTGCTATTGAGGTAGTTTGACATTTCTGTTGGGATGTGGAGTCAGAGCCAATTGCCTATCGAAAAGTTGGAATTCGAGATGGTGACATATGGTTACCGCTTCCTAGCGATACTAGCAAGCTTAAACAATCTTACACCGTGCAATTTTTGCATTAAATTTGTAAAAAGATCATTTATTTTTAAGAAATTGCCAAAATAATATTCGTTGTCTTTAATCCGCTGACAGACGAAACGAAATTGCAGCGTTGACGAAATTTAACCCGGTACTCGCAAGCTACATTGCTAGTATCACACGACTACCCAAATAACGCAACACACGTGCCCATGACATCAGAGGTCCAATAGTCACGTGATATCAACAGTGAATCGCTTTCCAGTGAGGTTGTAGAACAAAATTCGAAAATATTAAATGACAGTCATATAAGATTTGTATATAAAAAAGCAAACAGCAAGTTCATAACACATTTATTCCTAGATCCTAAGCCTCCACCTCAAAATATCTCAGATGGGGTGGGAAGGGTTAAAAGAAACTAGGGTTACTTCCTACCAAACTATTTACGGGATACAACATCCATCCATACTTTTGTAATTTCTTAAACAGTCTTTTGCCTGTTCTTTATGATCGAAACATTTGTGATAATACAATAATCTTCTCCACGTCTTTTATGTGGTTAAAAGTAATAGGATTACTTAAAATTTTTAAAATAGTACAATAAAAATGGTGCGATAAAAACAATGTTGGCTAGAGGATTCGAGGGTCCTGTGACCCACTACTTTGCTATGGAGAACAGTTTTTATGCCCACTGCCTGCCGCCCCTATAAAGTTTGTGAAGAATTCATCTTTACACAAGGTCATCGTGATATGCTATAAAACATACAATTGCAAGAAAATTCCCAAAAGTATACCTTTCGCCTGACGCCTTATGGCAAATGCCATCTTTCAACCCCACCCCTCGCACCACTGACACTGGATTAAATAAATCTTTCACAAATGAACTGATTATTTTGCTATACATAAGAAAATGCAAAGTGTGTACAGCAGAGCAATAAAGTTACATAGTTATGGTCTTTCTCTGCTCCAAGTCAAATACTTTTTGTCATATAGTTGGCTACATATGTTGAAAGATTTCAAAGTCCTTATTAATCACTCTGGCCTGCATAAATCCTGCATCTCACAGTATCAGATACCAATGGCTAAATATGTCTAGTAGGAATGAAGTGTTGAAGGCACGTGCGTTTTTCTAATTACCCTGCACTGAAGAAGTAATTGTTGAAATATGTTCTTATCGGAGAAAACAAATAGCTGAATGGTGTCTTGTTTAAGAGTTTGAAAAATCTAAATTTAGATTCGGAAACATTCTGATATGATTGATAAACTGTTGATTTTGTAAATAACTGAAACAATGCAAGGTTTATTGCTTCAATAAATAATTTAAAGGGTGTCCAAGATAGGAAAAGCCAAGGCCGAACATATTTTCTAACTGCAATGACTGTTTAGATTCGGAACATAATAGCATCACCTTTACTCCTTTCTCAGCCTTATAACTTAAACCAGAATTTCCAGATCGGATTCTTCAATTCAATTGCCCTCCATTAGGCAAAATCCATTCTCACCCATGGCTAACTCTCGTCTGAGGATGGATGATCAATTCCCTTTCTGTTTCAAAAGAATAACACTAGTCTACAATTGGAGCATCCAAAACCTAACGAAGTAACTAGATGAGAAACGCATACAGTTGATACGCAACCGAATCAGCCATCTGTCACCCTCTTTAACTAATAAGATATTCATAATACATACGAAACATTATATAAGTATGATATTTCAACTCCTAGGAGAGACAAAATAATTGCAAGTTATTTCATCCTTGCGTTATAAGATAAATGTTCTATTTCTTGCTTATTTAGGAAACGTTGCACAGGTTTTAGATCTACAGAGTGATACCAAGCACAGTCTACCTCATTGTTTGGTATGAATAAGACTAAATACAGTTTACCTCTTGGTCTAAATATAATAAGACTAAACTCAGTCTACTTTTTGGTTTTATCGGAATAAGACTAGGCACAGTCTACCTCATGGTTTGATCGGAATGAGACTAAATACGATCTACCTTTTGGTTTGAATATAATAAGACTAAGCACAGTCTACATCTTGGTTTGATCGGTATAATACTTGTCACGTCGACTGATAGGTATGGACTAATCACAGTCTCATCATTTGATCGATATAAAACTAATCATAGTCTCATCATTTAATCGGTATAAAACTAATTACAGTCTCTCTCATCGTTTAATCGGTATAAGACTAGTCATAATCTACCTTATTATTTCATTTGTACAGAAAGAAAGACATGTTAACGAATATAGAGAAGGATGCTTCCCCAATATTAGATCATGTATTACAAAACTCCAGATTTTGATATAGGCTTATTTAAAAAGAATTAGTCTTTCAATGATATGAGCAATATTATATGCGAGACGACAGAGTTAAATCTCAATGAAAGTTTTAAGATGCTAGTCACAAACATTTTGTGGTAACCTGACACAAAATGTATATGTCCCAGTACATAGTTTACTTTCTTCCCATCAGAAAAACAATCTTCGATCATTACTTATGTATCCCCATTGTGACGAAGACACGGCTATATGTGCGCTTTTTGTGGTAGAATATTGTGAGACTATTTTTAATTGGATAATTTATGATGTAAGTTTCCTTTCTGATCATGAAATTGTGAGACTATTTTTAATTGGATAATTGAATAATGTAACTTTCCGTTATGGTCATGAAATTACATCAACAAATTAGAACACGTGCTGCAGATTTAAAGATTTAGTATTGTAAATTACAAATGTGTTTTAAAAAAATAGCAATGAGTCTATTTTTCCGTCGAAATGCAAATAGCTTATACATTTGTTCTCATATCCTACATATTGTGGCATAGAATAACAGTGTGTTTCGTAAACTCTCCTTGAAACTTGGAAAAGGACAAGTAATTTGAAAAATGTGTTTGAAAGAATTTGTTTTCGTCTTCCTGTGTATCAAATCCATAAAACATGAATAATTCTAAGATTTTTTTTTTTAAGCCAGATGGAAGCCGATGCATGCCAAGCCTTAATGAGAAAATAAGACACGACACTAAAGACGCATGGAAAGCATATTCCAAGTGGCAGTATAGTCTGTATTTAGATTGGAGATCGAAATCTTAAGCCCAGATTTCAAGAATTTAATATGCACAGAACCGACACTAACCCAAGACATCATGCACTAAACTTCAAATGATATTAGAATGACTTATTCAGCAATAATTATGCAATGATGTAAAGCATATGCAAAAGATGATGATGTTGATGATGATGATGATGATGATGATGATGATGATGATGATGATGATGACTAATTTTCATTGTTTACAGCTAACCGCCCTTTTGATGTCTTTTCATCCCTATTAGTAAATCACAAAACGAGGTTTTCTGAGCCAAAGCTATTCATTTTGTCGACAAGGTAGGTATTATTTTTTTTACCAATTATATCCTCATGTTACTATGACAACTATGTTCTACTTTCGAAAGAGAAATTTTCATTGAAAGTTTACAAAACACTAATCGAATAAAAGACCTTGACACTGTACGGTTAGTGTGTTTGTTAAAACTTTTCCCCCCTCCCCAAAAACATGCAAATGGTAAAGACAGACACGACATGCTATCTAAATGACACGATATATCGTCACATCTCTGGGAAAAGCCACCCTTGATCAATCTTTCGTAGATATCGTTGAATTACACTCATTTTTTTTATGGCTTCCAATCTTGGAACTACTTTTCAGATACCCATCACTGTGCTGAATGCTAAAGCCAATATAACAACTTATTTTCAAGGATATGCATCTTCATATATATATATATATATATATATATATATATATATATATATATATATATATATATATATATATATATATATATATATATATATATATATATATATGAAGAATAACTGTAGGCAATCACATTTATCTTATGGAAAGAACCCGTAAACGAACCTACGAGACAAATTTTCCCCTTCATAAATTCCGAATGAGTACATACCAAAAGATGGAATCACGATCGGTTGGTACTTTAAGGTCGGCCCTACAGTTTCGTATTTAGCATGGTTAGAATTTTAAAGGAAAAGAGTTTCCTCGGGTTTCCTCACTAGTTATACAGGCTATTTAAAAGAGACTTTGTATACCTTAGGTATTATTCAAAGAACCTTTAATTCCCTTTATTTTAATGTATGATTGATGGTTGTAATATGGGTTAGAGAGTATACAGCTTGGCCTTACTCCAGATGTGCACCTTTCAAAAAAGTGCTGGCTCTACTGGCTCATTTTCACTTCTCGAACTTCAGAGGTAAATTGTAAAAAATAGAGCCGATAACTTTTTTTTTAAATTTTATGTATTTAGTATTTCTATCATTGCATTTTTAGAAGCTGGTATTGTCTAGTTTGGCAAAATTCATTTTCCATATTTTAATAACTGCCAAGAATAGTGTACTTTAGACAAATTCAGGTTGATTTTTGGAGCACAAGGAACAGTCATTTTAGTTAGAAGTGTCCTAAGATCATTTAAAATTTCCAAAAGTACAATATCTAAAGAAATTTCAGCCATATTACATGAAAGTAGTATATAGGTATGCCAACATTCTCTCCACTATGCATGTTTAAAATGCAAACAACTTCACCTTACATACATCACTCTCACAAAAGTACATAATAACTGGTGAGCGCCACCTTAATTAAAATTGAAAAATATTAGTTGCAGGCGTCTAACTTGAAGGAATGAAAATATACTCTAATCTACAGCTCTAATTTTTGCATAAACTCTGAACAGTAATATACATGTGTGCTGTGTGAGAACGATGCACGCGTAGAAATAGAAAATATGTTTTTGTTTTACCAGGTGAGATATCTTGGGAAAAGAAACAAATTACGTAAATTGCCAGTGACTAAAACAAGATATTGATGTCTGCGTAAAAGAATGGAAGTCTTTGCAAGTATCTAAATACATCGAGGATGCACAAATATCGAGTCAAATATAAACCTGAAGCCAACTTTACGTTTATGCAAACTCACCGAATGAAACATTGATATTGAATCCAAACTATAAGTGGATGCAAATTTACCGAGGGAAACATTGACATTGAATCAAATTATAAGTGTATGCAAACTTACCCTGGGAGACATTGATATTGAATACCAACTATAAGTAGATGCAAACTTACCGTGGGAGACATTGATATTGAATCCAAACTATAAGTGGATGCAAACTTACCGAGGGAAACATTGACATTGAATCAAATTATAAGTGTATGCAAACTTACTGGGGGAAACAGTGATATTGAATCCAAACTATAAGTGGATTCAAACTTACTGGGGGAATCATTGATATTGAATCCAAAGTTATAAGTGGATGCAAACTTACTGGGGGAAACATTGATATTGAATCCAAACTATAAGTGGATGCAAACTTACTGGGGGAAACATTGATATTGAATCCAATTATTATAAGTGTATGCAAACTTACTGGGGGAAACAGTGATATTGAATCCAAACTATAAGTGGATTCAAACTTACTGGGGGAATCATTGATATTGAATCCAAAGTTATAAGTGGATGCAAACTTACTGGGGGAAACATTGATATTGAATCCAATTATTATAAGTGTATGCAAACTTACTGGGGGAAACAGTGATATTGAATCCAAACTATAAGTGGATTCAAACTTACTGGGGGAATCATTGATATTGAATCCAAAGTTATAAGTGGATGCAAACTTACCGGGGGAGACATTGATATTGAATCCAAACTATAAGTGTATGCAAACTTACTGGGGTAAACATTGATATTGAATCCAAACTATAAGTGGATTCAAACTTACTGGGGGAATCATTGATATTGAATCCAAAGTTATAAGTGGATGCAAACTTACTGGGGGAAACATTGATATTGAATCCAAACTATAAGTGAATTCAAACGACAAGAAAAAGACATTAATTTTATATTGAAAGTTACAACCATAAGTAATTAAAAATTCAGTGTTAAGAATAATTAGCAGAAATTTTTTAACCATTACTTCAAAAAATAAAGTTTACGATATGGCATACATAGAAAATTACCCCAAGATGTCATGGGTCTAACTTAGAATCAACTTGCATATACTAGCGGCCACAGTCACCCATAACTCGTACAATAAATGCTTACAGTAGATAAATGCTTATAGCTTGCACTAGACAAATTCTTACAACAGATAAAGAGAACTGACAATAATTCTAATGATCCCTTTCAATTGTTTTTCTATTTCTAAAACCCAAACATTTAAGATGGATATGGATGAGCAGATTTAATGTGCACAACAAACAATTTAAAAGTTTTTTTTGGTGTAGGACAAACTAGTTTTCTTTTTCTTAGTTCACTGGCATTATTAAGTATGAATTACACAACTGTAAAAAAGCTTGTGCCGTATGGATATTATTATTATTATTATTATTATTATTATTATTATTATTATTATTATTATTATTATTATTATTATTATTATTATTATTATTATTATTTGTTTAGATGACTTTCCAGCAAAAGCACTATATATCTATTGAGGTAAAATCCTGTATTCATAAGGTATGTTGTCTAACATTGACACACTTATTTTCAAATTTTTTCTCAAGGTTAAAATAACAATTATTTTTCACTTTCAAATTCGAAACTGTTTAACAAATTTCACGAAAGCTACTTGGAAAAACTGAAGTGATACTGTGAGATTTATCGTTTGCTGAATAAAGTTACTACAGAACATAAAAGAAAGACTTATCTTGCAAATAGCTGTATTTCGTGGTACACATATTATCAGGTTACATCGTTACAATATCTGCATAGAATGTGTTTACACTTGAAAATTGTTTATTTAATTAGTTGGTGTGGGTGTCGTTCTTGCAGCTATTCCTCTAATACCGTCAACACAGTGCATAATCGTGCAGCCGAGTTTCTTATTATCACAGAGAAAACAAACTTTCAGTCTTAGTACAGTTATCAGCTTCAATTCCTAGAACGTACTGAACAGATGTTGAGCTATTTTCGCGTTCAGTACAAGTGTGTGACTTAGATAATTAGAGCAGTATGCAAAACCTTAAAATTTAGGTTAATATTTTGGGTTTTCTTTCTTTTGTTATAGAAAAATATTATACTTTGATACACCACAATGTCAAATAGCATGTTAAGGCAGGTTTCAATATTATATAGGTCCAAAATATCAATCAATTTAAGTACAAATATATAATAAAGAACATCATAAACGAATCGGTAAACAAGGAAAGAGTACATTTAGAAAAGATTAACATTTTACAGGATATCATTCTCCCGTGTGCTTCTTTTGTATTCTACAAAGATGAAGAATAAGGAAACTTAAACATCTCTTAATTTCTGTCTTAACATTTGAAAGCAAATAATAGATCTCATCTAAATTTTTCATATTTTAGATTTTGACCTCCTTTTTTTCAACGCTTCAGTCAGTGTTTAACAGCTCTCGGGCAGATAAACGCTTCTAGTTTGTGTCTTTTCAGGTATTTTGGTTGGCATGGAATATTATATAGCTACAAGTCAACCCAAGCATCTTAATGAAAAAGAAGAGATAATTTTAAATTATAACTATTTGGCACTCAATAGTTATGCGTTGGCGTTGTGAAAACGTATACAAGATTAAGTATAGACATAAAATGTATATAATTTGTTAGTTATGTAGATATACCAGGAATCATCAAACTTTAAAGGGGATGTAGTTTGATCAGCACTACATCTTTTTAACAAAAGTAGGACATTGTGTCCATGCTGAAATGACTGGTTAAATAATACGTTTAAATTTAATTTCTTGGATTATGTTACGTTACAATTATGAAGTTTGATAATTTCGCACATATCTTTTAGTAATATACCTTGCGACCAAAGGATATAAGTGACCTACATTTAATGCATTACTGACATAGGGTATATATTGTTATATAGCTCATGACCACGTGGATCTTTCCTTGCCCAATCATACAATGATATGTGGTTTTCAAAGGTAGATTACATATATTTATTTAATCATAAACGTTCCATATTACTGATCATAGATTGTATATATTGACACATTTTTCTCATAGGGTAAAATGCATGCTGTACATGTGAATAGTTAGTATTTAACAGTAACGGCATTTGTGTTGAAACATATGACCATTTTTTTTCTTCTGAATAATACTGCACGACCTTTAGGAATATAGCATCATTCTGAGAA